>PVKN010034639.1:0-11792 GCA_004027915.1 Capromys pilorides
TATCTTTATTCTAACTTACACATTTTCATAGTTTCCAAAACAGCTTTATTTCGGTTTTTTTTGTGTGTGTATCATATGTACAAATCCATAATCAATTCAGAGTACTTACATAGTATTTGAATAGGTTAATATATGCAAAGATATCAATTAAGAAAAAGTTTCCATGGTAGTAAAGAATTACTAAGAATAAAACATAACAGAAATGCTGGAATGGCAAATATATGACCAGCACTTCTAACAGTTTGGGGACAGGATATTGCACAAAGTTCTAGTATGTCACGGACATGGACAGTGTCCATGATGCTTATTGGTGGCCAGGTATCACTTCTGGGACTGAGTTACTACTATTTCCTTGATATTCACCCTGTAGATCTGGACAGAATCCTAACCTATGGTGTTCAAGAGAAGTCCATTTGTAGAGTATGTTGATGAACATATTTTGCTGCTGTATACAAAAGAATAATTGAAAGACTGCTTTTGTATACCTGTTTTTCTCCTGTGTTTAATTGTTTGTCCTATTTGGTGGGCTCTTTCCATTCTCCTTCATGGAGTTATGGTCATTTTGATCCCTCTCTAGAATATTTTTGAGCAGTCTGTGTAGGATTGGCTTTGTCGTATGAAAATTCTTTAGTTGTTCTTTGTCCTGGAAATATTTCACTTCTCCATTGAACTGGAAAGAGAGTTTTGCAGGGTAAAGCAGTCTGGACTGTTATTTGTTTTCTTGTAAGACTTGAATTATTTTGCTCCATACTCTTCTTGACATGATGGTTTGTGAAGAGAAATCTGTCATTATTCTGATGGGTTTTCCTTTAAATGTGATCTGTTTCTTTTCTCTAGCATCTTCTGGTATACTGTTCCTGTGCTGAATTTCTGGGATCTTGATTATTATATGTCTGGGTGTGATTTTAATTGGGTTGATGTTATTCGGAGTTCTATATGCTTCAATTACTGGAATGTCAAATTGTTTCCCCATATTTGGGGAGTTTTCTGCTATTACTTCTATCCATATTCTTTTTATATCATTTGTACAGACTCCTTCTTTCTCATTGATACTTATTAGTCTTGCATTCTTTATCTTTTTTTTTTTCTCAGGACCGGGGTTTGAACTCGTGATCTTGCACTTGCCAGTCAGGCACTTGTGCCACGGAGCTATCTCCTCGGCCCCTTACATTTTTCATCTTTGCATCCTCTTGAAGATGTTGACTTTTTTTCCTGCATCCTCATTGTGTTTAAGAGATCTTTTCTTTTTTTTTTTTTAAATTTCATTTATTTATTTATTTGTTTGCTTGTTGTGTTTGTTTCTTTATTTATTCATTTTGTGGCTGGCTCAGCCTGCCCTGGTGGTGGCGCTGGCGCAGCATGTGGTGCCGGGGATCGAACTGCAGTCCCCGCAGTCGCCTGAGTCCTCCTAAGCAGGCGCTTTAGACCACTGAACCATCTCACCGGCCCCAAGAGATCTTTTCTTACCTTTTCACTAGCTGCAATGGTGTTTTCAAGGACTGAAAGTCTATTTTCATTTTCATTGAAATGGTTTTGCCAGCTTGTGATTGAGGTTTTAATTTCCTGTATAACACTTTCAATCTTCTTCATACATTCTGTTTATTTCCTATATTACTCATTCAAGGATTTCATAATTTTTCTATTCTCCTCTATGTTTTAATCAGTGTCTTCTTTAGAAGCATTTAGTACTTCTTTCATTATAGTTATCATTTTTTTACTTCAGAAATTATTTCTGATCTGATTTCATCCGTACATTTCTACAGCTGTTTCTTTACCTCACATGTTTCTTTGCCTCAGAGATTTCAGGTGTGTGATTTCCAATTTCCTCTATGCCATTGTCTCCTGCGTTTGTTCTGTGTGGGCTCAGGACCTGAGACTGCATTTTGCTCCTTCTCCTTTTCATTTTGGATAACACTGTCCTCTGATCTTTGCTGTAGAGCTTTAGTGCAGTTACTACCTTAGCACCAGGTCTGATCTACCAAGTTCCAGCTTGTCCAGGTGGGTGTGACGTGTATCTGGCCGCTGTGCTCCACTTCTTGCTGTAGCCCTTGGAGGTCAACCTGCTATGCCATTCTGGGAAAATGTTCTGTTCTTGGATCAGCTAGGTGAGTCTTGCCTCTCCACCTCTTTGCAGGGAGTTCTGGAACAGGGTTCCACACTGGACCTGTCTAATGGATGAAGTTCTACTCACATGCTGGGCCTGGGTGCTGGGTTCAGTGAATTTCCAATGGGCCTTGGGTAGTCTCACTCAGACACAGGGCCTGGTTGCTGTGTCAAATGAGTTTCAGGCAGGCCCCAGGTGGTCACACTCACATGCAGGGCCTGGTTTCTGGGTCAAAGGAATTTAGAGTGGGTGGCAGGTGTTCTCACTCAAATGCCCATCTTGATTGCTGGGTCAAATAAAAAGTTAATTCCTTTGAATATCACAATTCAGTGCAAGTTTGGAAGGTGACTTTACTCCATGCAATTATTTGAGGGCCCGACTTTCTTTCATGTTTTAGAGACCGAGTTCTTTAATGCAGCCATTACGCAAATGAAGTATCAGAGCTTTCATGTGAAATTAAGGCACACCACTTTCATCTGGGCACCATGAACCAAGACTCAGTCACATTACTGCACCTAAATGCAAAGTGCTGGAAATCATATTAGCAACAGAAAGGAAAGAATCTTGAGTCTTGGCAGCACTGGCAATTTTACCTCCTCTTTAAGAAAGGAGATTATTAAACAATTTCCAATAATTTCTATTTCTTTGCATGTTCTGAAATTTTCTGGTTTTCTCTTGATAACTAATTTTTTTAAGACTATCATTATGGCTGGAAATAACTCAGCAGACCAAGTACCTGCTTAGGCAAGCTCAGGTACCAGGGTTCCATCCCTGGTACCCTATGCAGTACCAGCCCAGCCCCAGGTGTGCTGAGCCAGCCACCAGTCCTATCAAGATCCTGTACCAATACATAAAAAAGAACGTCATTAGAAGCCCTCAAAAGTTTTTTTTCTATATTCATAGTTGTTCCAACATTAGCACAATTTTGTCATTTTCTGTCTCCTATTTTTTATTTGTATATGGCTGTGATACATTAATTATGCTCATTCTGCAGAATTAATACATATGCACCCTCTGGTGCATATTAGCAAATTGTAAACTTATTCATCCAGCTGAACTGAGTCATCATGGCTTTGGGTGTAGAAGACCCACCTGAAGACTGTTCCAACAACATAAAAGAACTAGAGGGGAAGATGGCATGCTGCTGCTGGCGAACCTTTGTTCACTGGTTTTCCTGAAATGAACTCAGCTGTTCTAATCATCAGAGAAGCTTGGGTCCTTGTTATGGCTGATGATGACTGCTTGTTTCTTCAGGAGAGCTCTGGTCTTTACCCTGGTTATTGCTTCCTGGATCCAGTGCAGATCCCTCAGCCTAGGGCACAGATCCTTTACCCCACTGGAAACTAGAAAGTCTTTTACCACTGACCCTTGGGATTTTTTAGTCCAGATCCTTGATACAGACTCCTGTGTGATGTTGTCATGAGCTATAGGCCTCAAGCTGGACTCAAGGATATTGGTGGGCTCTAGGTCTTCAGTTGGACTCATGCAGAACATTGCCATGGGATCAAGACATATCACTCCATTTTTGGATCTCTAGCATGTGGACAGAGCTCTTGAACTCCTTTGTGTTTGACTTTTTTGATAAATATTATAAAATAATCCTATAAATTATGTGTCCTATATTAAATATATTGCTTTGCAAACTTAACAATAACAAAATTGTTACTGGGAATGGGAACATTGCTATGATGTTTCTAGGCCATGTGGCTTAAGAGCCTTGGGAATTAATTTGGCAAGGTTTTGAGAGACTGGCCAAAGAACCCAGTGCTTTTGTGCTGTGAACTATACAGGAGACTCTGTTCAAAGCCTGGAAAATCAGAGTTCTGATAGGAGTCCTTCAGGATTGAATGAGGTTCAGAGGCCTTCTATCAAGAACTGCATTGGCTGCTGGATCCCAGGTGGTGTATTTTGTGCTTTCATAGGAAGTTGGTATGACTTATGCTTTTATTTGGAGACATTTTCTGGTCAACAGAAATGGGATGGTGGTGTGGTTACTGTTGAAGACTTTTGGCCAGACTTACATTGAAAATTAAGAGTGGAGAGCCAGAAAGGTGATTTGAAGCATTTGACCAGAGAAAAAGTTTCAGTGGAGCTGTGGATTGCAGAAAGAAACGCAAAATGTATTGATGAGGAGAAACAGAACAATGGAAAGATGACCTGAGGCCTTTCACCAGAAGAAAACAATGTATTTGAAATGAAGAACTTTTGGGGCATTTCTTAATGTTGCCATGCCTTGTTAAAGTTGTTGGGACCCAAGGACTATGATTATATAGTTCTCTTAAATATAATTTCAGTGTAGTTGTTATTTATTTTATATTTATTTATTTTATTTTTATTTATTTTATTTTTGTCTTTTTGAAACAAGGTTTCACTATGCAGTTCAGGCTGGCCTTGAGCTCACTTTTTTTAGCTCAGATTGGTCTTGAGCTCACATTGATCTTCCTGCCTCAGCCTCTCAGGTATTGGGATTACAAGTGTGTGCCACCATGCCCAACTTCAATGTAGTTTTTAGATATATATCTATAATTGTATTATTTAGTCAAAGCATTCTGGTTTTAGCCTTGAATTTTGACAACTTTTTGAATATTTGCTCTTGGTGTGAAAATGAGTGCAATGAGTGTTATATACATGCACTAAAGTAAAAAGGTATTAAAGATCTAAATATTAAAACAGAAACACTAAATGTACTGGAAGAGAAAGTGGGAAGAAAGCTATAGGGGTAGACAGAGAGTTCTTGATCAAAAATCAAACTGCTTGGGAAATACTTCAAAGAATCAATAACTGGGATTTCATTTTTTAAAAAAGCTTTTGCACATCAAAATAAATCACCAACACAGTAAAAAGAAAATCTGTGAATTGGGAAAAAATTTTAGCTAACTGTCCCTCAGACAAAGGACTTCTATCTAGAACTTATAAAGAATTTTTAAAAATGAGGCCCCCAAAAATTTAAAGACCAAATCCAAAAATGGAAATCTGAGATGAATACACACTTCTCAGATGAAGAACTATAAATTGCAAATAAATATATGAAAAATGTTGAACTTCATTGGTCATTTAAGAAATGCAAATTAAAACAACACTGAGATTCTGTCTCATCTCAGCAGAATGGCTATCATCAAAGAATCAACCAATAACAAATGCTGGTGGGGCTGTGGGAACAAAAGAACCCTTCTTCACTGTTGGTGAGAGTGTAGACTGTTGCAACCACTGTGCAAATTGAGGTGAAGATTTCTCAAAAAATTAGAATTAAAGGTTCCATTTGACCCTCTAGTCTCCTTCTGGATATTTTTTCACAAGAACTGAAAACATCCTATGAGAGTGACATATGAGTACCCATGTTTATATCAGCATAATTTGTCATGGTTAAATGTTAGAAACAATACAAACGCCCATCAATTGAGGCCAGGCATGGTAGTTCTGTAATCCCAACACTTAGAAGATTACCACAAATTTAAGGCCATCCTGAGCTATATTGTTAACTCAGGGACAGCCTGAACTATACAGCAAGACCCTGTCTCAACAATATCATCCCACCAAAATGTGGTATTTTCGTACAATGGAGTACTACTCAGCTATATGGAGAAAAAAGTTCAAGGCTTTTACAGGCAAGTGTATTCAACTAAATACCATACTCATAAATGAAATAAATCAGACTTGTATGTATAAACATTGCATTGTCTCCCTAGTGCAAGAAACTGAAAAAGTAAATAAGAACCAAAAGGTACAATAGATATTGTGAGAAAGAAAGAAACTGCTCAACAGAAAAGAGAAACTGCGTTGGGGGAAAGGACAAAAGGAGGAAGGGAAAAAGAAATTATAGATAATCGTACTACTGATTTGTGTTAGTTCATTGGCAGGAATAATTAGCACTTATATTGTTTGATCAATTTTGCATGCCAATATCTGCTAATCTAAGCAACTACTTTGAAGATAACAATATGCAAAATAATAACCATTGTTAATTTCCTATCATTTTGTTTTGAAACCCTATATCATTTTATTGTTTTTCTTCTTTAAAATAAAAAGGAAATAATTATATATATATATATATATATGTAATTGCAGTATTAATGTAAATATGAATAGATTAAAACATGTTAAAAATGTTAATTTTTCACAAATATGTCACTGGAGATCACGGTTTAAGGAAACATGTCTGGTTATGAGATTGACCAGGGGTAGGTTATGGTGGAATAACTGATGGTCAACTTGGAATACCCAACTGAACTGAGTCAGCACAGTTTGAGTATGAAAGACCCACCTGAGGATTGTGGCCACAGCATAAAAGAGCTAGAGGAGAAGCTGGCATGCTGATGTGGGAAGCGTGTTGCCCTAGCTTTCCTGATATGAACTCAGCTGTTATCACTGGAGGAGCTCGGGTCCTCACTATTGCTGATGATGGCTGCTGTTCTCTTCAGGGGAGCTCTCTGGTCCTTATGCTGAATATTGCTTCCTGGCTCTAGTGCAGATCCCTCAGCTTGGTGACACAGATCCTTCACCAGCTGGCACAGATTTTCTAGCATCCACCACTGGCCTTTGGGATTTCTCCGTGCTGATCTTTGATGCAGACTTGCACTAGACATTGTCATGGGCTCTAGGTCTCCAGCTGGATTCGAGGACATTGCTGTGGGCTCTGGGTATTCAGCTGGACTCATGCGGGACATTGCCATAGGATCCAGACATACAGCTGGATTCTTTGGGTCTCTAGCATGTGGACAGAGCTCTTGAACTCCTTTGCATTTGACTTTTTGGGTGAATATTTTAAAATAAGCCTAAAAATTATGTGTCCTGTGTTAAATCTATTTTCTTGAAAACCCTGACTACAGCACATGCTGTATATTGATTACATTTGATGCCCTTTCTGCAGATCTCTTCCCTTCTCCAAAAGTCCCTGCTTTGTACCATCTCTCCTTTATTTGCTGATTAATTTTTGTATATTTTTGGTTTTTCACAGAAGACACACCATATAATTTTTAACTGTCTGTGTCTAATTTATTTTACTTAACATTGTAGTTTTAGGATTTACCATTTTTCCTACAAATTCTTCAGACTTATTCATCTTTATGGTAGAGTAGTACTCTATTGTGTATGTATATATTTTCCACACTCATGTATCTATTGATAGGAATCTAGGCTGTTTCCCTATTTTAGCTATTGTGAATTGTGCTGCTATGAACATACGTATACACATGACTCTGTAACATGATGATTTAGATACTCAGGAGAGATATAGCTGAGTCAAGTGGAATTTCTGTTTTCAGGGTTTGTTTATTTATTTATTTATTTATTTATTTATTTATTTATTTATTTGGTACAGAGTCTCAGACTTGTAGTGACCCTCCTGTCTCATCCTCCACAGTGGTGGAAGTATAGGTGTGTGCCACGATGCCTGGTTTTGATGTTGGGCATGGTTGGGGCTGGAATGATACTCAATACTGGGAATCCAACTTGGGTCCTTGCACTTTCCCGGCAGGCAGTTAGACTGCTGAGCTATCTTGCCAGCCCATAATGTTACCTTCACTCCCCCACCTGCACCCCTCTGACACCAGGGATTCAACTCAGGACATTTCCCCTGCCAGGCAGGCGCTTATGCTGCTGAGCCCTGTCCTCTACCCCCTCTGTTTTCAATGTTTTGAAGAATCTCCACATGGACTTTCATAGAGACTGTACTACCCTGAATTTCCATGAACAGTGTAGTAGAGTTCCTTTCCCCATAGCTTCAACAGTACTTATTGTTTTTGAGTCCTCAATTGCTCCCAAGTTTGCTGCATAAGGAGGTCTCTCTCCTTCTGTCCATTGTATTCTATGCAGGCTCCTCATCCTTAGGGTGAGCAGCACTTGCACCCAAAGGAGCACCTTCTCATTGTCTGTCTCTAGAGCTATGCCGATCAGTGGACTAATTAGTAATAACACACACTTATTCCCAGCATCACATCTTTAATCCCAGTGTCACACACCCTAGATCCAGCCTCCTTTGAAAAGTCCCACCTAGTGGCCAGAGAGATGGCTCAGTGGTCTAAAGTGCCTGCTTAAGAAAGCTTAGGCAACTGCAGGGACGCAATTCGATCACCAGCACCACATGCTGCACCAGCCCGCCCCCAGGGCAGGGTGAGCTGGCCATAAAAAAAAAAAAAAGTCCCACCTATGACCACATGAGGCTTTGAAGAGACATTTAGATAAATGCCACATTATCCAGATTTTTATGTCTTCTTCGTTCATTTATAGCAAGTCATGTGTCTAGGAATTTATTCATTTCCTTTAGATTCTCTCCTTTATTAGAATATAAGTTTTCAATACAGTTTCCTACTTTCAGCAGTATTCACTGAGGGTTCAGTTTTCAGTTCTAATTGCATTGATATGGGTCTTTTCCTTCCTTCTTTTGGTCGGTTTTGCTAAGGTTTCTCAACTTTAACTTTTCAAAGAACCAACTCTGATTCATTGAACTTTTATATTTTTTACTACCAACTTCATTGGTTTCCACTGTGAGCTTGACAGTGTGTATTTTTCTACAAGTTTTGAATGTAGATAACTCTTGTCTTACTTTGACCTGGAGATGCACCATTAGGTTACTTGGTAAAGCTCTATTTTTCTTTTTCCTTTTTTTCTTTTAATAGGAAATAACAATGTGACATTTTCAAAAATACGTTAGTAGTATATTCCAAATAATGGATACAATGCATATTGTTGTCCCCTCGTAGTAGTTATACAGAGCACAGGATGCAGACATGTTAATTTTTCTAATCATTGTTGGTACAAAAAATTTCTTCTTATTGAACTAAGAGAAAGTAGTTGGGGGCTGGGGAAATAGCTCAGTAGAATAAGAGTTTGCCTGGCAAGTGCAAGGGCCTGAGTTCAATCCCCGGTCCTGAAAAAAACAAAAAGAAAGTAGTTGTACACACAGTCCAGTATTCCATAATCGCAATGGATTATATTGGCAGAACTGGCAATGTTGGAAGTTATTGATTTAAGTCTTTTACAGCTCAACACACTAATCTAGCTTTACGTTTTATGCCTTGTGGTTAAACTTTTCTACTGGGTGGTTAAGGGGAAGTTAAAGCAAGACCTGTATAACAAAACATGTAACTTTGTACCTCCCAAGATCAGTCAAATCCCCTCAGGATTTACTTTGAAACCATATACAGTGCTTTGTAGAACTGTTGTCAGTGTCAGCCGTCTAGATAAGTCACGGCTTAGGCACACTATAGATCACCAATCCCTTTCCTCTGAGGTCCCATAATCTCTTTGAATAGAAAATTTGGGAAACCCTTGAGTTATAGGATGTTATAGCATATGTTCTCTTATGTCCTGAGTCCTCACTGACCTTGAAGGGCTAGGGCAAAATATTGGCAATCCTTGTAGCCCTTCTTTTTCTCTAATTTTTGGTCTGTAAACTTACATTCTTAACAACCTCTATTTTTCTGTTGTAATCACTCACAGCAATAAACTCACAGCAGTTCTCCCTCTTAGAACTGCTTTCGTTGTGCCTCTCAGGTTATGGTATGCTGTACTACCATTTTACTCTAGGAACTTTTAAAATTTCTTTTCTGATTGTTTTACTGGCTCTTTGTTTTTTAGCACTGTATTATTTAATCTCCAAATGTTTGCTTAGTTTTGTTTTTATGCATTAAGTACGGATTCTACAGGGCCTCACTACACAGATTGGATTCATAGGGATCCTTCCCATTTTTCAGCCTCACAAGAGCTGTGATTACAGGTGCGCACATCACACTCAGTCTCAATCACTGTGTCAGTGCACCCTAGGTAACCCACACACACTCACCCCCATTCTTAGCTCCCCATCCCCTACCCCCTACTCCCTCATCACACCCCTACCCCACCCCTGGCCCCTGCATATGCCTAAGCAGGTGCTTTAATCCACTGGGATATCTGACCAGCTCACTTTATCTTTTCTTGGTTGGCCTTTTGTGAGAGTAAAGCATTAAAGTCCCCTCTATGATTATATTCCTGGCTATCTGCCCTGTTATGTCAAGAAATTATTTTGTTTTATGAAATTGGATGTGACATATTTAATTCACATATATTTACAGTTATTGCTTCCTATTGAATTGTTTCCTTTAGGATAGTTACGCTTGCTTGATTTTGGGCTCCAGTTGCTATTGGTGGGTATTATTTCTCTTGATCCAATCTGCCAGTACAAATGAAGAGTGGTGAATTGCAAAACAACTATGGTTCATATCTACACACAAAGAACCCATCATATATTGACATACAGTTCAGTGTTAGTTTAGCAAGCTTTCCACTCTTTACATAACCCAGAAACACAAAGGATCAATAATAGTAGAAAGGAGCTGGGAGATAACCAGAAGATAAAAGAACAAAAGAATTTTTAAGAATTAGAACTAAAAATTGAAAACAGGAGAAGACTAAAAATAATGAAAAGCAGTTAAAAGAAAATAGTTTTCTACTTTCTTTATACCCATAAAGAAGGAGGAGGGGAAGAGGGAGTTTGGAGCCAGAGGGGAAGGTGTAAAGGCAGGGATTTATAAGTAGAAAGTTGCATACTCTTTATGGAGATTGAATCTCATTTATAACATTTATAACATAGAATGTTCTTTGCTGAGGGAGACCAGAAAGGTCAATGTAAAACAGTACAGAAACAAGAACAGTAGTGTTCATATACAGCTATTCACAAACATATGTTTCTTACACTCTAAAATAAAAAAAAAATGAAAAGTTGTTCTTCTAGTAATAGATTTTATATATAAGAAAAGTAGGGAGAGGGTGAGAATGCTTATGAAGTTATGAAAGGGAAACCAAGAGAAGGCAATGGGAGAGAGGTTGTGTGGCTACCACAAGAGCACACAGAGAGGTTGAGTCCAGAGAAAAAGTAAAATGCATAAGAAATAAGGGGATACAGCACAGTGGCACAGCACCTCCCTGGCAAGTGCAAGGTCCCGAGTTCAATCCCTGGTAATCTCCCCACCCCATTAAGAGAAAGGAATCAAGAGATAGGAGAGGGCATAAGGAGGAGAATGAGAAACAAAGAACGGGTGAGATTGTAGGTGTGAAATGGTGTTTAAAGCCTCATGCAATCCTGGAGTAGGGACTCCTAGACTTTGAGACTTGACTCATGATCCACTGGAGTATGTGTTTTAGTACTGATGAGAATATGGGTCTGAGTACTTCTGGGATTATGGGTGTGACCTGAGGTGGATAGGCTGAGGCAGAGATCCTGAATGTAATGTAAGAGAGAGAAAGAGAGAGAGAGAGAGAGAGAGAGAGAGAGAGAGAGAGAGAGAGAGAGATTCTCTCTGTTGCTCTTTGCTCCCCTGCTTGGTTGATTGACTCTGTTGCCATTTTGTTGCAGTTGTTCCACCACCATGAACTGCTGCTCTCTGCCCTGTGCCAGTAGGCCTTGGAGCCAGCTGAGAATGTACTGAAGCCTCCAGTAACTGTGAGCTGAATAAACTTTTGATTCCTTCATTTTGGGTGTTGGGTATTTATCCCAGCAATGAATGAAGAATAAGACAGATGGCAAGAGATGAGGAGATTGTATCCAATAGGCTTATTTTTATTTTTTTGGCGTATGTTTTAAACACCTATTGATTATATTCCTCATGGGGAGGTGGTCCAAGTACACAACACATCTTAATGCTTTTTTTATCTTTCCCCCCATCACCTCTCTCCATTTCTTTGTTCCCTTCCCTTTTGCAAAAAAAAAAAAAAA
>PVKN010034640.1:0-11787 GCA_004027915.1 Capromys pilorides
ACAGTAATATGGGACTACTGTAAGAGTCTCCTTACCTTATAGACAAATCCCTCTGGGCAGCTGTGGTCATAGGTGAAGGCTTTGTAAACCACCAGGAACACAATGCAGGCAAGGAAAGCGAGAGCCAGACTGACAAGGATGGTGACCTGGAGGAAGATAAAATTGAAAGTCACCCAAGCTCCTTTATCCTTTGGAACAGTTTCTTCAATCTATTTAAGAATTTATTTACTCTTTCAATTTCTTGTGCTAGGTAGACAACACAATGCTTATACATGTGAGTCTGGTTTATTTCACTTATTAGTATGAGCTTAAGTTGCATCCATTTACCTATAAAGGCCTCAAACCTATCATTCATTATGACTGAGTAGTATTCCATTGTACAAAACCACATTTTTACCCATTCCTTCACTGACAGACATATAAGTTGTTTCCAAGGTTTGGCTATTATAAATTGTGCTTTTATAAACATGGGTGCACATAGATCACTGTGGTATGATGTTTATAATTCTTTTGAGAAGATACCCAAAAGGGAAAAATCTGGATCAAATGAGGCTTCTAGTTCTAGTTTTCTGCAAAATCTTCACACTGATTTCCACAGGGGTTGCACTAGTCTACACTGCCACCAACAGTGGACAAGTGTTTCTTTGCCCTACAGCCCCTCCAGTATTCATGATTGGTTGATTTGTTGATAGCCATTCTTTCTGGGATGAGAAGGAATCTTGGTGTTGTTTTAATTTGTATTTCTCAAATGACCAATGATGCTGAATGTTTTTTCATATGTTGATTTGCCATTTGTGTTTCTCTATCTGAAAAAGGTATACTCATCTTAGACGCCCATTTTTAGATTGTGTCTTTGAATTTCAGGGGTCTGCATGTTTCAATTCTTTATATATTCTAGGGAAAAGGAAAAAATGCAAGTCAATGATATACTGTTAATGTGTTTTAGTTTATTATTACTAAGCTTAAAGTAACATCTGTGATAATATTAATAGGAGAAATTTTATACCTATGTCTTGTACCCTATACACCCACTTTAAAGATAATAACAGGCAAAGTATTAACTATTTCTATTCTCCTTTTATTTTGTTATAAAATTACAACTTTTTCCATAAATAAATAAATAAAATGTGAAGGTCATCCATCCTCAGCATACCCACCTTTATACCATGCACAGCCTTCAAAGCCTACAGCTTCTAGACAATATAGCACATGGTATAATGGAAAAGAGGCCAGGAAACCAGTGACAGGCTCCATATTCTCAGTGTGACCTGCAAACCATCTGCAGCCTTTGGTCCTTAGCTTCCCTATTCTGCAGGATAATCTATAAAGTTCTTTGCTGACTCAACTACATGATTTTCACCCTTGCATTATTTTTCCTGTCAGCAGTGCATGTGTGGGATAATTATTAAACTATCGCTTCCTTTGTTTCCACTTTTGATCACTACCACCTCATCAACACCACTTAATTCTAACCTCAGACATCTGTGGCTGATTTCTCTTCTATCGAATATACACTTGGACATATTCCTCAAGCCGTTGCTTTCCTTGTACTCCAAACTTGCTCCACCTGCATTGTCCTGCATGGCAGTAAACATGTACTATACCTCTGGGGGTCTTCAGGCCAAAAAGTTTGAAATCATTCTTGACTCTCCTTCTTTCTCACACTATATATCTAGCCCATCTGGAGAAATTATCATCTTTGCCTTCACTGATCTATGAATTGTACATCCACTGACTCAAGTACCTCAAAAGATTCAATGAACTAAGAATCAAAAATATTAGAAAAATATAAATTGCTTCTTCTCTGAACATGAGCAGACTTTTTGCATTACTCTTTAATAGTAATGCAAACACTGGGGCTGGAGAGATAGCTCAATAGACTAAGTGCTTCCCTGGCAAGCACAAGGGCCTGAGTTCAATCCCCAGTTCAAAAAAAAGAGCAATACTTACTTCATAACATTTACATTATATTATCGATAATAAAGAATAGACTATTTAAAGTACATGGGCATATTTATAGATCATATGCAAATACTATCTCATTTTATATAATGCATTCAAACATTTGAGATCTCCCCAGAGGTTTTGAAGCATGCCTCTGTATTCATACAATGGAATGTTATTCAGTCATAAAAGGCAATGAAGTACATACTACAAATGTCAATAGACCTCAAAACCATTATGCTAACTAAAAAAAAGCTAGATATGAAAGGACACGTACTATGTACTTTCATTTGTATTAAATATCTTGAATAGCCAAATCTAAGGGTAATTGATAGAGATTGAGAGTAGTGTAGAATGTGTAGTGACAGCTAATGGGTGCCAGGTTCTTTTGTAGTGGTGAAATTATTTTTGAACAAGATTTAGGTGTTGATTGCACAACATTGAGAATGTGCTAAATGGCACTGAATTGCTCATTTTAAACTGATTAATTTTACATTCTGTGACTTTTTTTTTTTTTGCTGGCTCAAGCTGCCTTAAGGGTGGGTTGGGTAAGGCTAGTGGAGCTGGGAATAGAACCCTGGTCCCCTGCACCTGACTGCATTTGCCTGAGCAAGTGCTTAAACAACTGAGCTAAGCTGCAGGCTTAAGTTTCAAAAATAAATGCCTAGGGCCCAGGCAGCAGCCTAGTACCCCTAGTTCCACCCCAGGGTGGGAAAACTTGTTCTGAAGTTGTGAATCTGGAGAAGGAACATTAAAATGCACAAGCATTCCTTTACCTCACAGAGAGTATTATTGTGGCTCAACCAAAAGAGTCGCCCTCAATGCCAGGGTGCAGATACAATCACAGGAACGCTCATGACAATTCAGCTGCAGATCTCATGCATGCTAATGAAGGAGCAGAGAGCTACAGTCCCATTGTGCCATCACCAGTAGCCTGATGAAAAATATAAGAGAGCTCCCAGAAAGTCTCCCATTCTCCCAGGTATTCATAATTTTAATCCCTGAGTAGAGCCCCAAACTTCTTGGCAAACTCAGAAATAGGGCAGGATGTATAAACACAGGTACAAGAACATGCATTCAGTGTAAATACTCCCTGGCCACAGGTTAGTGAAGAGGGCTCAGCAGTCCCATACCTGGGACAGGTTCCCTCACAAAGGTGGGCTCTACCATTCCAAACACTTTCGGAATTAACATCCTCCACCTAGGAGGACCAGGGTCTGATTTGCCAGTGTCACCAGAATTTGACGATGTGAGTAGAGAGAAACCTTTAGCAAATGCTACTGGAAAAGGTGGGAAAAGGCAAAGGGAGGGAAAGGTGGAAGGTGTTCCTTTGTAGATACAATGGCTTCAATTCCTACTTCACATTAGAAATATATAAGGGATCTTCTAATGTTCAGATCTAGATTATTATCACTCCACAACTTCTAATTTCATAGGTCAGGGATGGGTGGGCCCAGGACAAAGGCATTATTAGAAATTGCTGAATTGATTATAACATGAAATAGGGAAGAGATCCACTACCCCAGTGTGAGTGTTTTTCAAGCTGGCTATACATTGTAGGACCAGGTGGGCAATATTTTAAATAATCCTGGTGCTTTAATCCCACAATGACCAATAACTTTTGAATCTTTAGGGGTAGAGTCCTGGCTTTGAGATGTTTGGAAACCCCGAGGTTGTTCCCTCCTGGAAAGGGTGGAAAAATCATTGTGAGTAGCCCCTAAGATCTAATGTTGAGTAGATGGATGCTGCATGGCCTGGGGCTGCAAACTCAGACCATGCATGGGATTCTGCCCAAGTAAGAATAACTTATGCCAGTCTGAGTCACATGTTCCATACCCTTGAAATTAGCATGAATGGAGGTTGTTTTGATGGAAGAAAAGTCTTTCTTCTTTTCTAAAGTTTGATAATTTCTTAAACTCATGCTAAGCACTTCCTAAGAGCCAGGGAGAACAGAGAGAGCACAGCGTGATAAATCAGGCATAGCCCAACTTGAGACACAGTCAACAGGGTGAGGTAGAGGGGGAGAGGAAGACATGCGATTGATTACATAGAAGGTGATATCATAATTGACACAACCAGCAAATGAGATCCTAGTCCTAATCATACTGGATGTAGAGGGCCTTCTAGGAATGTAGCCCTGGGGTTGTGACACCAGAAGTGACTTCATGGACCCACATAAGAATGTGCAAGGCAGAAAAGCTCCTGGCAGAAGGAAGTGTATGTGCATGGAACAAAAGCTGCAGGGAACATGGGCTGTTCTGACAACAAGAGAGGGTTTGGCTATGAGGATGCAGTGAGAGAGGCCCAAGGGGCTGGGGAGGAAAGAAAGAGGGCAGATTAAAACTTGAACTTCACCACAAGGAGGGCAGAGATCCACTGAAGGCTTTAAGGAGAGGAGTGGAAAATTCAAATTGGGTTTAGGAGAAATGGCTCTTGGAGGCAATGTGGAGGTAGGTTGGGAGAGGGGCTAAAGCTGGAATCAGGGAGGCTAGTGGCAAGGCTGATGCATTAGGACAAGCTCCAAAGGCTGATGCCAGGCTCTTGATGTAGAGTGGAAAGTGGTGATGACCTAAAGAAGCCTAGAAGGTGGGCACTTGCTGTGAGCTAACAGAAAGGGACTGACTCACAGGACTGTGGATATTTGAACTAGGACTTATTTCTTAAGGATTACATCTGTATTGGTCTTTGGACTGGAGTAAGCACCTGACCATTTCTCATTTGACCCAAGAGTAGATTTCCTACAAGCCAACTCAGTGGGGCACCATGTAGACCTGGTTACCCAGAACCTGCCTCACCTTTCTGGCAGATTTATGGAATTCAGACTCCCACATCCTTGACGATGCAGTAAGCCCCTGGATACAGAGAGTAATGGAGAGAAACTCCTACTTCCACCACAGTCAGTGAGAACATTAAAGCCTCACTCTGCATTAATATTTATTGGCTCAATTTATATAAACTTGCTCCTCAAAGACACTCTGAAAGTCTTAACTTTACATCTTGAATTTAACAACTTAGGACTAGCAATAAACAGCCTGTCAGTTTTCTGGTGCCAGATGTGAATGTTTCAGTAGATGTGAGCTCTATCACATGACCACACCCTCTCTATTTCTTCTCTTTCTGCTCCCTCATCCTTCCTCCCCACTAACTGCATAAATTCATCATCTCTGAGTTACCTCTGAGCCATACACTGTGATATAGCCATTGCCCTAAGGAGTTTTCGGTAGGCAGAGACAAGCACTGAATGAACAAATAACCAAATAGTGACAGAATGAGGTGAGAACAGGACGTGGAACAGAGAACATGAAGAGAAGAGTTCAGATAGGGAACTTGGGGAAAAAAAGAGGAGCCAGACACAAGACAACCCTGGGATGGAAGAGAAACTCTGCAAAAGAGAGGATTACCAGAACCCAGATGCCTAGAAGGAAATGTGGCAAGGGGACAAGAAGAGACACAGTTGGAGTAGGGGACAGGACAAGCCCCATGAAGCTGCAGAGGCCAACATCACCCTTGTGCTGCCCCTCAGCCGCATCTCCCCATCACCATCACCATTTCATGCTATCAGCATGACTATCCTACCAAGCCTGGCTCCCTCTGCTGCCCTCCAGTCTCATGTGCCATCACTCCTCCGCTCACACTTTTCCCACCAGGCCTTGGTCTGCCCTGAACATCCCTTCAAGCATCATGAAGAGTGTTTCTGCTGCTTTCCTGCCCAGTCCTGAGCATTGACTCCTCCCTGATCAGGAGATGAGGCTCTGTGTACTTCCTCAGTCCCTTGGGCTCCTCCTTCTGTTAGGAAAGCAGCCAGCAATTCTCAGCTTCTCTCTGCATCCAGCTTAGTGGCTTATACAGCAAAAGGACCAGTAATAGATCCTGAACTGCAATGTTGAATTGCAAATTAAAGCCATGCACACAAACACATGTATACACACACTTGCGCACACACAGATGTGTGCACATACACCCTCTTCTCAAATACACACTAACAGATAGATATGAAGCCTGATCCAAACCACACTGCTTTCAAGTGGGGTAGGAATGAGAATCCACACTTCAGCTTCTGTCCTTTTCTATCAAATCTTTTTACCCTCCTTATCCTCAAAACTACACATATAGATACTCAAACACTCAATACCCCTTCACCCTGGGAAGAAGAGTCAAGGCTCGAGTATTGCTAAGATGGACCCAAGATTCTCTTTAAGATTTAGAGGTTGAAGAGAGACAAGAGATAGCATTTAAAATTGAATATAGACTTGGCATTGTTGACAAAGATGAACTAAAACTGGAATCATCATAACCACATCCTGCATATCTGTAGAATGAGCTGCATATCTGTAGAATGACAATCGCAGCAGTCACAGTAGTGGTAACAATAATAACAGATGCCTAGAGCTTTGGGGAGCTCACTGCATACTCATATCACAATCATACAACATAGATATAACTACCCCCATTTTGCTGCTGTGGGAACTGAGGCTCTGAGAGCTTAAGCGATTCACTGAAGGCCTACAGTTGGTAAAATTCCAGACAATGAACTGAGGTGCCTACAGGGCCCCCTGAACTCATGATGTTCACACTCAGTCTTAGCCTCTTCCCCATCAGCTGCTGCAAGGCTGTGCTTCCCACCTCACCCTGGGAATGGCCTACTGTAGCCATCACTTCCTTTGCTCACAGAATCTATACCTCAGTACAGCTCTTTACCGCTCCCCTTCCCCACAGCCTCAGTTCCCCAGACAAGAGCACCATTACCACCTTGCCCCGGGACAGAGCCGCCTCTCACTTCTCCTGGGCCTCCTTCTCAAAGTCCTTCCCTGTGTAATGGGGATATCCCTTTTTAGGGGCTAGGGAGATAACCCTGTGTTACAAGTGCCTGCCTGGCAAGTGCAAGGTGGTGAGTTCAAAGCCTGATCCTTCAAAAAAAAATCCCCCTTTGTCCTGACCCCTCATTTCTAGGCCCCCTAATTCTCTCCATTTGCTTGCCCACAGCTATTATTCTAAGCCCTGAAATGCCATTCTTGCTTCCCAACCTGCTAAGACTCTGCTTATCCTACAACCAGTTCAAAGTATTGAAATCTTCCCCATATTCCTTCAAAATCCCCAGGCAATATTCAGCCATTTGCTGTGTGCCCACTACTTTCTGCAATGTAATTACCCACCTCCTGATAGGCAGTGTACTATAATAGCACTTCACATTTTCACTTACTATACACTGATTGCCTGCTAAACACGTTCTCAGGGCTGTACACATATTTGCTCTTTGATACCTCACAATAGCCCTACAAAGTAAGTGCTGCTGTAGCCTTGTCTTTTCAATAAGGAGAGCAGGCACAAGAAGTTATGTTGTTTTCTCAGACACAAGGATTTTGAGTAATACATTCTGGGGCTCTATGCAGTCTATCCTACCACTGAGTTTCTGCTGCACTATTCATACAGTTCATTTACTTTTTCATTAACTGGGCACTTACGTATAGTATGTCAGAGATACTCCTGTATGCTGAGCAGATAGTACTAAAGAGGACAAAACACATACTGTCTAACTTCATTGCTTGGGAATAAGCTTTCCCTTTTGCTTCTGAGTTTATAGCACTAGATCAAATAATGCACATGAAGCCCTACTGTGGGTTGAGTGTTGGCCCCCAAAACAAAAACTCACATCCTAATCTGTGAAACCTGCAATTGTGACATTTTTTTTTTTTTGGAAACTGGGGATTGAACTCAGGTCTTTGAACTTGCCAGGCAAACGCTTATTCTACTGATCTATCTCCCCAAGCCCCTTGTAATTGTGACTTTGTTATGACTATTTTATTTGTGTGTGTGTGTGTGTGTGTGTGTGTGTGTGTGAGTGTGTGTGTTTCAGAGTAAATATTATTTTTGACAGTGTTAGAGGTAAGAGTATAACTCGGTTGTGTATAGTTTGTATTTCTTACTTTAATGCATTCCCTGTATTTCTCTGAAAAAATGTCATATAATCAGCAATGTAGGATTTGTGCAGTAACTGGCTAAGCAATCCAGCAATTTTTTTGACAGGCATTCCAAGCATAGCTTTAGTGTTACACATTGGATGCGTCCTGAACATGTACTCATAAGTGAAACAAACCAGACCTACACGTGTAAATATTTTTATCACATCCTCAGTATGATAAACATTTTGGAGGTTCTTAGGACCATTATCTAATTAATCCTGTCCATGTTTTTGTTCCTGTCATGTTTCCTATGTTTTCTGCTTGCAGTCACTTCATTGTTTAATGTTTAAGCCCTTGATTTCCATTCAGCTGTGTTATTCCTTTCCATTTTTATTTCTTCTTTAGAGTTCTTACACTAGGGAGATTATACGATATTTACACATGTAGGTCTGGTTTATTTCACTTATGAGTATATGTTCAAGATACATCCATTTATATGTGAAGTCTTCTAGTCTATCATTCTTTATATTTGAGTAATATTCCATTGTATAAAAATAGCATATCTTTTTCAACCACTCTTCAGATGATAGGCATTTTGGTTGTTTGCAAGATTTGGCTATCACAAATTGTGCTGCTATGAACATAGGTGCACAGATATCACTATGGTATGATGTTTTCAGTTCTTCTGGGAAAATTCCAAGTAGGGGGATAGCTAGATTGGATGGGATTTCCAGTTCTAGTTTTTTAAGGAGTCTCCACACTGTTTTCCATAATAGTTGCACCAGTCTGCATTCCCACCAGCAGTGGAGAAGGGTTCCTTTTTCCCAACAGCCTCTCCAACATTTGTTGTTGGTTGATTTCTTTATGGTAGCCAATCTTTCCGGGATGAAATGGTATCTAACTGTTGTTTTGATTTGCATTTCACGAATGGCTAGCAATGTAGAGCATTTCTTCAGGTATTTATAGGCTTGTTAAATTTCTATCTCTGAGAAATGTGTGTTCATCTCAGATGCTCAATTCTGGATTGGGTCTTTGAATATTGGAACCCTAATGGTTTTTAGTTCTTTATAAATTCTAGATAGAAGATCTTTGTCTGAATACTCACTAGTTAAAATCTGTTTGAAAATTGTGTGTTGTCTTTTCACTCTGTTGGTAATTTCTTTTGACATGCAAAAACTTCTTAGCCTGAGGAGGTTCCAGTTGTTGATTCTTTCAAGTGTTAAATGTGATTTTTGTCAATGAACTCTTTGCCTACTCTGATGTCTTCAAGAATTTCTCCCACTTTCTCTTCCAGGAGATGAATATTTCTCTTTCAATATTTAGATCTTTAATCCATTTTGATTTTAGAATAGTGTATGGTGCTAGACCTGGGTCATATTTTTGTTTACAGCATGCGGAGAGCCAGTTTTTCTAGAACCATTTGTTAAAGCGGCTATCTTTCTTCCAGTAAACATGTTTGGCCCTTTTTTGAAGATAAGGTGTCTGAGAATGTTTGTATTTGCTTCTGTATCTTCTGATCTATCTCATTGATCTTCTGGTCTATTTTTTTGCCAATACCACGCTGATTTATCACTGTAGCTTTGTAGTATAACTTTAGGTCAGGAATTGTAATGCCTCCTGCCTTGTCTTTGTTCCCTAGGATTCTCTTTGCAATTCAAGGTCTTTTTTGTTTCCAAATAAATTTTAGGAATGACTTCTCCAGATCTGTGAGGAATGTTGGTGGTATTTTAATAGGAATTGCATTAAATCTGTATAAAAATTTAAAGGTTATGGCCATCTTTACAATGTTGATTCCTCCTATCCAGAAGCATGAAATATCTTTCTATTTTCTGAAATCCTTTATGATCTCTTTTTTCAGAATACTGTAATTTCCATTGAAAAAGTCTTTTACTTCTTTAGTTAGGTTAATTCTCAATTATTTCATTTTTCTTCAGTGTGATTGTAAAACATATTGCTTCTCTAATTTCTCTCTCAGTGTGTTTTTATCTGTGTAGAGGAATGGTATTGACTTTTGTGTGTTGACTTTGTATCCTTTTGCACTACTGAATTTGCATATTAATTCTAGTAATTCCTTGGTGGAGTTTTTTGAGTTTTCCAAGTAGATTGTCATGTCTTCTGCAAATATTCCATTGATTTCTCTCTCTTGCCTAATGGCTGTAGCTACTGATTACAGAACTATGAGTAGGAGTGGTGCTAGAGGACATCCTTGCCTTACACCAGATCTGAGAGTAAAAGACCTCATTTTTCCCCATTTAGAATTATGTTAGATGTTGGATTATCATAGATGGCTTTTACCAGATTGAGGTAGAGGCCATCTATTCCAATTTTCTGTAGTACTTTGAACATGAATGAGTGTTGAAATTTGTCAAAAAGCCTTTTCTGCATCAACTGAAATGATCTTGTTGGTTTTTTTTTAGTCTGGCTCCACTGATATAGTGTGCTATATTTATACATTTGTGTATATTGAACCATCCTTGCATTCCTGGGATGAATCCTACCTGATCAAGGTGTATTATCTTCTTAATGATTTGCTGTATTCTGTTTGCTAGAATTGTTTTTGAGGGTTTTTTCATCCATGTTCATGAGACTGATCGACGTGTAATTTCCTTTTTTAGTTGTTTCTTTCTCTGGCTTTGTTATCAGGATAATACTTGCCTCTAGGGATGATCTTTGGAGGATTGCTTCATTTTCAATTTCATGGAAGAGTTTGAGGAGTAGTGGGCTTATGTCTTCTATAAATTTCTTGTAGAATTCAGTGGTGAATCCATCAGAATCTGGACTTTTCTTTGCTGGTAGGCGTTTTTTTTACATTTTTTATTTCATTGACTGTTATTGGGTTATTGAGAGTTCTTATGTCTTCTTGACTCAGTTTTGGTAATTTGTACCTTTCTAGGAACCTGTCCATTTCATCTGTGTCTTCAATTCTGTGAGAGCAAAGATTCTCAAAGTAGCTGTTAATGATCCTCTGAATCTCTGCTGGGTCTGCAGTAATTTTACCCTTCTCATTCCTTATTGCTTGAATTTGAGTCCTTTCTTTCCTCTTTTTGATGAGGTTAGTTAGGGGCTTATCAATTTTATTTAATCTTTTTTTAAAGAACCAGCTTTTTGATTCATTAATTCTTTGTATTGTTTTCTTTGTCTTGATTGGATTAATTTCTGCTCTAATCTTTATAATTTCCCCTATCTTTGGGCTTTTGGACTCATTTGCTCTTCCTTTTCTAGTTGGTTTAGGTGTTGCACGAGAGTATTTATTTTTTCCCATTCTGTTTTCTTAATGTGTGAGTTCAGAGCTATGACCTTTCCTGTAAGAACTGTTTTCATTGCATCCCATAAATTCCACTAATTTGTATATGAATTTTCATTAAATTGTAGATATTATTTAATTTCTTGTTTAATTTCATCTGTAACCCACTGGCTTCTGAGAAGGGTGTTGTTTAATTTCCATGTATTTCTGGTGTTCTTGTGGTTTCTTTTGTCATTTATTTCCAGTTTCATCGCACTGTGGTCAGATAATATGCATGGAATAATTACTGTTTTCTTACATATATGTAAGCATGAACTATGCACTAGTATGTGGTCTATTTTGGAAAATGTCCTAGGTGCAGCTTAAAAAAATGTGTATTTAGAAGTGATTGGGTGGAATACTCTGTATGTCCACCAAGTCCAGCTGTTTTAAGATCTGGTTTAGTTTTGTTACTTCTTTGATAATTTTTGTCTGCTGACCTATCTTTTTGGGATAAAGAGTTGTTATGATCTCCTGTTAAGATTGTGGTATTGGATATTAGATTTTTCATGTTGATTAAGATTTGTCTCATATGACTTGGTGTTCCCATGTTGGTTGCATACATATTTATGAGTGTTACCTCTTCATCTTATAACCAGTATATAGTAGCCTTCTTTATTTTGTTTGATCAGTCTTGGTTTGAAGTTTAGACTGTCTGCA
>PVKN010034641.1:0-11792 GCA_004027915.1 Capromys pilorides
ACAAACACCTAACACTCGAAATGAGGGAAAGAAAGGTTTATTTAGCTCACAGTTACTGGAGGTTTCAGTCCATATTCAGCTGGCTCCAAAGCAGACTAGAACATGGCAGAGGGCAACCTTCCATGGTGGCGGCTAAGAGCAAGAGCACTGGGAGAGAGCTAGCAGCTGCTCAAGCAGCTACCTTCTCTTCCTACCTTACATTGAAATGCAAATCACCTGCCCCAAAGGAGGGGCAGCACCCAGTTCCACAATAATCAATTACAAATTCCAGAAGCAGCCCCATGACTGCATGAGGCTTTGGGGGGACACCTATATACAAACCATAATACTCTGCCCCTGGACCCCTAAAGACTCATGCACATCCTTTTAAGCAAAAGACATGCTAGTCCATCTCTTAAGAGTTGCCAGTCCCAACAGTTTCAGCATTGCTGAAAAGTCCAAGTCCCAAGTCTCTGTGAGCCTCTATGCAAATGGAGTTAATGATATCCAACATTCAAAGGCACAAGATACACATTACCATTCCAAAAGTTACACATAGCAGGATACCAAGCATTGGGACTAGCACAAGTCCAAAATCCAGAAGGGCCAGCATTAAATCCTGTAGGTCCTTGTGGAACATCCGAAGCAACCTGTGGCAATTTGTAAGCTCTATGTGGCTCCACTCCTACGGCACTCTTGGTAGTTGTAGCTCCCATGGCTTCTCTCTCAGGCTGGCTTTGCTTCCTCTTTGCATGATTCATGTTCCTGGCTTTTCCAAACTTCTGGGGTTTCCACTGAATAGGCTTCTCACTCACAGCTTTACACACTGCCCTCTCAGTGGCACACTGCCTGGCCTCCCAGGCCTTCTGCAATCTAGGTGGAAGCCTTCTTAACCTCAGAATTCTTGCATTCTCAATGTGCCTAAAACAACTGCCACATGGATGATGCCGAGGTCTGCCGCCAGCTGGAGCAGTAGCCAAGTTTTCTTCTCTCTTGGCTGTAGGGGTTGAGTGCATGGATTGCTGAGCACTCTGACCCTGATTCCAAGGAATAAATTCTCCATGCCTGCGCCATTCTGGAACCTGGTGCGTCTGCCTCCTCTGCCATTCTGGAACAAAGGGCTCAGCAGCTTTTGCCTCAAGGCAAGGTCTCTCACCTTTGCAGTTCTGAGTGTGCAAAGTTGGAGACCTGCCACCTCCCGTGATGCCCTCAGGCCATCTTTTCCATTCTCTGGTTCC
Source organism: Capromys pilorides (assembly GCA_004027915.1). Classification (NCBI taxonomy): domain Eukaryota; kingdom Metazoa; phylum Chordata; class Mammalia; order Rodentia; family Capromyidae; genus Capromys; species Capromys pilorides. The sequence continues at coordinate 1,218 of PVKN010034641.1, forward strand.
TTCTCAGCCATGGAGATCCTCTCAGCTTTATCTTTGCAGTCCACAGTTTTATTGGTGCTTCTTTTCTGGCCAAACTCACAACATTTTGAACCATCCTGCTGGGCTCCTTGCTCTTGATTCTCAACATAACTCAGGCTAAAAGCCCCCAGTAGCAGCCATGCCGCTGCCCCAATATTTGGCTGCCTTGAAATATCTTGAAAGATTCATCAGTCCACCATGCTTAAACTCAGTCTTAGGCAAAGTCTGCGGGCATGAGCAAAATGCAGACAATTTCTCTGCTAAGTCAAAACATAAATGATCCGGAGTCCAACAACCAATGCAGTCCTTCTTCCCAGCAGAAACCTCCCTAGCCTGGTCTTTACAGGCCGGCTTTCTATCAGCCTTCTGGTCTGAGCTCTGACCAGAATCTCCCCTACAGAACAGCCGAAGCTTTTCCAGCTCTTCGCAAGTAGAGGACCTCTCCAAACCTTTCCTATCTCTTCCCATAAGCCATTCCCAAAAGCTTGTAATCCACATGGTCAGGTTAGTCACAGCAACAACCCCACTCCCGTGGTACCAAATTCTGTCTTAGTTACTTTTCTGTTGTTGCTGAGACAAACACCCAACACTCAAAATGAGAGAAGGAAAGGTTTATTTAGCTCACAGTTACTGGAGGTTTCAGTCCATATTCAGCTGGCTCCAAGGCAGACTGGCACATGGCAGAGGGCAACCTTCCATGGTGGTGGCTAAGAGCAAGAGCACTGGGAGAGAGCTAGCAGCTGCTCAAGCAGCTACCTTCTCTTTCTACCTTACATTGAAATGCAAATCACCTGCTCTAGGGGACAGGCAGCACCCAGTTCCACAATAATCAATTACAAATTCCAGAAACAGCCCCATGACTGCATGAGGCTCTGGGGGGGACACCTATCACAAACCATAACACCCAGTGATCCATGAAAATAATTATTATGAGGTAGGAGAAAGGAAATAATTTGAGTTACTTGACTTATTGCTTTAACAGCTGAGAGAAGTTTTATTAACAGGCTAATGGATCAACAAATTTGAGGGCTGGAGAGGTAGCTCAGTGGCTTAAGTGCCTGGCAAGTGCAAGGTCCTGAGTTTGATCTCTGGTATCAAAAAACAAACAGGGCTGGCCTGATAGCTCAGTGGACTAAAGTGCCTGCTTAGGCAGATGCAGGGACTCAGTTCATTCCCAGCATGTCGTGCTGGCCCCACCTGCAGGGTGCACTGAGATGGTGATTGAGACATGGTGCAGTGGCATGTACCTGTAATCCCAACACCAGGGAGGCTGAAAACAGAAGAATCACTGAGTGTGATCTACATAGTGAGACCCCATAGACCCTGCCCTAAATACAGAAAAAAAAAAAACCCACAAATTTGAAAGACACATATTTGCTTTGAGCTATGTTGTTTCATGAAGTTACTACAAGTAAAATTACTATATGCCTAAAATGAAAACTACTGAATGCAAAAAGGTCCTTGTTGGCACCACATGCCACTCTGTCCCCAACCCCAGGTGCACTGAACTAGCCAACAAAACCAGGCATGGTGATGCATGCCTATAATCCCAGTGCTGGGGAGGTCCAAGCTGCATAGTGAGACCCTGTAATAAGTACATTTTAAAAAGGTCCTTGTTCTCTGCAATTTCCCAACAAATAACATTTTCTTTGGTGTTCACCAGTATTTTTCCAGATCTTAACATGGGTTCTTAGCATTACGTGCCTCCGGTTCTTTCAAGGAAACTGAATTGGTGTTGAGTATTATAAAGCAAAACAAACAGGGTAAAGGGAAACTGACAGTCACATGTTGGAGTGGTAAAATTGATTAAAGCCAGGGGAATATTCAATTAAATAGAAGTCATATATTGCTTTATAATTGCATGAAAGCTGCTGCTGTCATGATGGCTTTCACTCGTCACCCGACGTTGGCCTTTGCACAACATAAATGCTTCATAAACCCAATGGAAATGGTAATATGCAGATACACTTACATTCTACTCTTGAAGTTTGATATACCTTGACATCATGTAATGAACTATGATTCCAATCCAGTTTTTTACACCTCTTGATAGCTAACTTTAGGAGGTCAGGAAAAGCAAAAAAGGTAGGACCAAGGAGGCTGTCATGTCATCTATTCCCTGGCTTTTTCTTGGAGCTAAGATCCCCAAAGCAGCCTTTGGTAAAGCCATCACTCAAAGAATTTCTACAGACCAGTTAACGAGCAACACGCAGCAAATGTTGAGAGGCAATTACAAAATGTTGTTTATTTATTTATTCAATAATCTCTTATTTTATGTTGCGTACTGGGGACTGAACCAGGCCTTCACGTTCAACCTACCCCTCCGGCCATTTGTATGTTTTATTTTGAGACCAGGGTCTTACAGAGTTGCCCAGGATGGCCTCAAACTTTCAACCTCTTGCCTCAGCCTCACAAGCAGCTAGGATTGATTACTTATGTGTACCACAACACCCAGATTAATAATCATTTTAAGCAACTTCTATGCACTAAGTACTATGTTAGGAATCGAGGCAATTATTTCACCTCAGTATGGAATCCAGCTTTCAGCCGCTTAGATTTAGAAAGTCATGTTGCTCCTATATTGTGATGGCAGATTACCACTTGTTAACTGCAATTAAAATTACAATAACATCTCTGCAATGATTTAGAATACCTCTCACTAGGCCTGCCTCTGACATTTGTGGGAGCACAGCAAGAGTGCAGATATTCTGTCTTCATAACTTGGCAAATAAACCTTGTAAATGACCAAAGAGACGACGTGGTTTGAAGTGCCTTGCTGGAGAGGGAGGGAAGGGATTGCCAGAATCCCTTTTCTGTCCCACAACACAGGGTGGAGCCAACCCAGGACATCTTGGTTTTGTTCAGATCTTCTGCTAAAAGTACCTGGTCAGCCACTTCCCATGGCTAAGAATGTATGGCTCTGCTGCAGGACGTTTAACCTGGGGAAGAGACTGAGTAAGCCCTGGAAGTAAAACATTTGGACTGAGAACTCTTAAGAGTTCTAGAGGAGGGATGGGATCTTGACCTGTATGCAGATACACTTATGTTCTACTCTCGAAGTTACTCTCCCATCTTCTTGACCCCATGGACTCCTAAGAGGACAACAGTCAAAGCAGATCCCTTCAATGTGACGTTCATTGCCACAATTCAGGACACTTCCTGCTCATGAGTGAGGAACTGGGATGGTAAACAACATACTACTAGGAAATTAACGCAAAGAAGAGGGTGGAGGTAAGACCTAGCTCACCATCTCTTTTGGCATAGAATAACCCCTGGCCTGAGAAAGGATACTTGTCCTTGGAATTTAGGTATTTATCTCCCTTGAGAGGGGCTCACAATCTGTGTTCCCAACAACTGCCTTACCTCTGAGGGCCGGGGACCACCAAGGCTCCCTGCAGACTAGGAGAATACATGAAGCTTCTGAATCTGTTCATCCGAGAAGGGAAACATTTCTAAAAGCCATACAAAGTGCCTTATAGGGTAACTGAGGTCTGTTGCCCTCCTTTCTCAACTAGTCTGTGTAACGCAATTTGTTGCCACTGGTGGGACAACTTTCAGAGCTCTAACCTACCCTTCTGTGAGGATTCTCTCCAAACAATCCTTGTATTACTTGGAAAAATAAGTACATCAGTCTAAGTTTAGTCAGGAACGTACTAGGAGCTATGGAAGAACAGATTTATCATAGGAAGTAATCCTTGAGCCCCTGGGAGAGAGGTGGGAAGTGGAGGCACAGAAGGAGTTGAAGGATGGGAGAAGCCACCCAGCAATAGTCAGACAAACACACCAAGCTTCCAAAACGGGACAGAAAGACAGCCAGTGAGGAGATCTGTGAAGGGCTGCTCTGACCTCTGAGGATCTGCAGCCAAGTGTCTAGGATGGGCCTGGGACTACTGTTGGTCAAGAGGTTCAGTAGCTGGAAAGAAGATCTGGCCACAGAGTAAAAGAGTGAGGAGAAGCTGGGCCCTCTGTTTATCACCTCACCTTACTCCCAACAACTTTTGGGAAATAATGACTCCTGCTTCATTCTTACTTTCCAGATTTTGTGCAAATTCCCCTTTTGTCCAACTCTAATGCAGGGCATTATGGGAAAGAGATCCTGACAAATGTGACTGCAGCTTACCAAATTAGCACAGTACACTTCACCACACTGGGAAATTCATGGCAGACACATTGACATGGCAAACGCATTGCTAGGGGAGTCACAACTGAATTAACAAACCTCCCCTAGCAACTGGCTCAGCACCCAGACAGGAAAAATGCCAGATGAATGGACAGACAGGAAAGTCAAACAGTACCCTTCAACCAATGAGAGCACATTTTATAGTCTTGCGGATTAGAATGTAGGAGAAAACTAAGAGTTTTTCTGCTGGAATGGAACTGAGGGAATCTTTGTGTGGCTAAGGTGAATTTAGATGGGCAGCTATCTTTATTCTGAACTGAAGTAACAGCAACCAAAGTTCCCACAGCATTTTTCAGACAGTTTTTTTTTTTTTTTTTTTTTTTGCGGTACCAGAGATTGAACTCAGTACCTTGTGTGGGACAGTCATATTTTAAAAGTCTTTCTCAGAAAGGCCTGAGCACATGCACATTTAAAGACTTCTTTTCACCTATAGTTCTCTGAGGGAATATTATCTTAGTACAAATTATGAATATGTCACATTGTTAAAATACACAAACTCATTATCAGTGGAAGGGATAAAATGCTTATTAGAATCAATTAAGTACATTTGAGTGATTTATTTTCTCGGTCTTTATTTTCTTCTTTAAATGAAGCACTGAGTTGTGTATTAACACTTCAAGGTTCTGGCTGCATTCTATCTTAGAAGAAAAGAACCAGAAAATGTTTGTCATTCCAGAAGCATAATCAGTTGAGCCAGCACACAATGACATAGTTAATTCACCAATGGAATTTGTTGCCATAGCTCCAGTGAGGGACAGGGTAGATTAAACAATGGACTTTTTCAAAACTGCAGCTTTCACCACAACCTGCCTGTGCCCACACAACAGGCCATCATAATGCCAGTTGGAGTACAGCAATTGTCAGTGAACAACAGCCCAGAGGGGACAAGAAAAGCCTTGTAGTAAATAAAGCAAGAGCACGGAGCAACTTGAATCTCTGCTTATTCAATAACTGGACAATCCTAGTTCTTCTCAGCTTTTCTTTAAGTGCTGGGCATGGAGAGCTGGCTTGACCTTTAGCTAAGTGTCCCTAATAAGTCCAGTGCAGCAAAAATTGCGTTTTGTGATTTAAAAGAACTTCAAAGGCAAGAGGATCCTAGAGCAGAAAGAAAGGTCAGGAGCAGACATGGTGGGCCACCAAGAATGCACCATGGAAGAGGACACCAGGGAAAATTGCACTCCCAAACTCTGGCACAAGGTAATATACATGCTTCCTTATTGATTTTGCCTTTTTGAATATCAAAGTTAGTTTAAAAGTGAAGTCCTATGTATCTGTGAGTGTTCTGGACTTGTGTTAATTAACAGAGCCACACAAAAACTGGAAATACTGTCTTTTCCATCTTAAAGTGATGAAAAAGAAAAATGAAATATATAAGCTCCATGAATAGAGTTAGTCAACAGGAGAAGATTTACATTAAAAAAGAAATAGTCAAACTGGGTGTGGTGGTGCATACCTGTAATCCCAACACTCCAGAGGCTGAAACAGGAGGATCATCACAAGTTTGAGGCCAGCATGGGCTACAAAGTGAGCTCAAAGCCAGCCTGCACTGCACAGTGAGACCCTGTCTCAAAAAGATAAAAAACAAAAGAAAATAGACAGTCAAGGGCTGGGGATGTAGCTCAGTAGTACAGCATGTGTCTAGTGTACTTGAAGCCGTGGGGTCAATCACCACCACCAAATGACAATAATAAAAAGCAAAGTCAAATCAATATGAGGAAATGTAGGGAATTCAAGGCAAAATGTGATAGATATTATGGAAGCATGAAGGCATTTGAGAAATGTTTTATCAAAATGTTCACTATCCTAAGCTGTGCGTGATGGTGCACACCTGTAACCCCAGCACTCAAGCGGCTGAGGCAGGCTGATCACAAGTTCAAGACCAGCCTGGGCTACAAAGTAAATTCAAAGCCAGTATGAACTACGTAGTGAAACCCTGTCTCAAAAAGACAAAAAAAAGTTTATTGTTCTACAAAGAAAGAAATGCCACAGAATCCTGATTGTAACATCCATTTCGAATTCCATGCTATGCAACTGTTGGATAAGCTAGGTGGCTTTATGTAGTACCCGGCGGAACATGTATTTGGGGAGAAGCCTTGCTAAAGGAAGTACCTTCTAGATGGAGAAAGTGTAGGCAGCAGGATGAAGTGCTAAGTAAGATTTCGGATGGCGGCAGCTTTTCCAGCAAGGAGTGATTTCTCTGCTTAACAGTGAGGCAACTTTCACTTCCCTAAACAGTAAAGGGCTTCTCAGGCCTGTGGGTGCTTTTCTTGTCTCAGCCCTCATCCATGACCTTCCCCTGTGCCTTGGGATCCATGTAGATGGCTTGCTTAAGCACCATATGCTTCCAAAGGTAGTCTGAGTCCATACCAAGAGGACATTTAATCTACATGATACAGGTCTTTTTCCTGGTTGCCTCCACATTATCTCAAATTTGGAGAAATTTACCTATTGAAAGCTCATACATTTTACCCCTAATTAGAATTAATGAGAGACATTCATTCCTCATTCCAAAAATAGATTTCAATAGTTTCCAAACAACTCTATTCAGTTCTTAACTGGTGCAAACGTGGAATATTGAGATGATCTTTCTAGGTTCAAAGTCATATAGAATGAAATCCATGCAAATGTCACTCCATACTCCCATATGTTTTGTGAATTGTAAAACAAAGAGCTCCAAGTTCATGGTCACCCAGTAGCATCATGTATCCTCGTAATAATGGCTGGCATTTTTAGATCCTACTAGGTGCCAGACCCTTTTTTATGCCTTATTTTATGTCATTATGCTCACCAAAAGAGCTTAAGCTCCTAACCACTCACATAGTTTGTTAATCTGTGCCTGAGTTCCCCTGAGTTAAGCAGAATGGTTTATTTAATCTCCTTGAGTCATTAAAATAATTACATTATTAATTATACAGTAATAAAGTGATTGTATTAACATTTGAACCAGAAATTTCAGCTCACAGTGTGCAGTACTTTAAGTCTCACACAAGCTACCTCAACTTCTGTAAATTCAATTTTATTACTGCTAGCCTTTTGGTAAGCCATACATTAATATCCTAAATTGACAAATGATCTTTTATGGCATTGCTAGTGGTGCCTCTTATCATCCAATAGTTACAAAGATTAATAAATGTATATGAAATAGGCATATTGTATGTGAAAATATTACATATGAATTTCATAATATTTTAAATATTTCTGAGAATGAAAATTCCTTTCCAGTTGGAGTTGGTTATATTTTACACATCTAATTTTGCTTTTTGGTTGGCATGTATTTGAAAATAGGAGAATGCCCAATTACTAATCATCCTAATTCCTTTTACCCTAAACCTTGTGAGGTACATTATTTATATTTTCATTTTGTAGTGAGGAAATTGGAATTTTAGAACATAAGCAAATTGTCCAAGGTAGTAATGGTAGCACTGGGATTCATATTCCTAAAAGCTAATTTCCCTTTTCCTTTTTTTTTTTTTTTTTTGTATTTTAGGGAAGGTCTACAGGTGTTCATGGTCTCACTACTAGATCAGACTCATAGTAATCCACCTGTTCGCAGCCTCCCAAGAGCTAGGATTACAGGTGTGCACCATAATGCCCAGTCTCAATTGCTATCTCAGCGTGACCAGCACAGCAGGCACGGGGGTCGAACCCCCAGCCCTGCACCTGCTTGCAGGTGCTTTAATCCAGTGAGCTATTTGGCCGACCCTTCCCTTTTTCTTTAAATTCACACTGAGACGCCTGATGTGCTGGTGTATGCCAGGAATTAGCACTCTGGGAGGCTGAGGTAGGGGGATTCCAAGTTTGAGCCCAACCTGGGCAACTGAAGGAGACTCTCAAGGTTCAAAAATAAATAAGGACTGGGAATGTGGCTGAGTGCAAAGGTTCAATCCCAGTACTGCAAAAATCAATCAATCAAACAAAAAACGCCTTATGTGATCAAATAAGGTAGCACTAGCCACAATTTAAATATAATAATACTTACAATGTAATTCCTCAGTCACACTAACAATATTTCATGTGCTCAGTAGCTACCTGTGGCTAGTGACTACTTTTCTGGGGACAGTGAATATTTCATAATCACAAAAGTTATGTCATATAATATTGCTTTAAACCATAATGTCTCTTCCATATGTTCACATATGCTCACAATACACTGCATTTCTTTACAAGTAATATGGATTTAAATTTTTACATTGAAATCTTACTCATTTGAAATATCCTCTTCTGCATAGTTCCCAGTTAACTTTGATCTTAAAATTAATAATATAGATAAGCATCAATGAGACTGTTAAATGCACTTCAGAGCCCAAAGATTTTTAAGCACCATCAAATAACTCCAGAAGCACTCACTTAGATGCAAGCAATTGATATGATAATTACACATCATTTTTATTTATTCATTAAAACAGGGATCCCGTGAGGTGCTCTTATAGGAAATAATGTTGTTAGCCTAGTTATTTCTAGTAATCCTTTTCTATTTCTCAATACTATGTAAAATCATTTTATACTACTGATTTACCTTTCCTTCTTTGTTTGAATCATACACTAAACTGATAGTATAAATTATTTTCTCAATAAAATTTTAAGTAATCAAAGAGCTAGTTCCAAAATGAACTTCTTTCACTGTCTTTTTCCAAGCAATTCCCTGGAAGGACTCAACATAGCTCCTGGTAGAAGTTGGATAAATACATGATGATTGATTGGTAGAGACGGTCCTCTTAAGATAACACTTACTGAAATGGCCTCTGATTTTCTTTTCTTTTTTTTTAAATGTATTTGGTTGTTGCTGGGTCTCACTGCGCAGCTTGGACTCATAGTGAGCCTCCTGCTTTCAGCCTCCCCAGCGCTGGGATTACAGGCTTGTGTCACTACGCCTGGACTCTGGCATGGCATGTGGTGTCAGAAATCAAACTGTGGTCCCTGTGCTTGCCTAAGCTTGCCTAAACTTGTTTAAGCAGGCACTTTAGTCTGCTGAGCTATCTCACCAGCCCATGGACTCTGATTTTTTACAGAGCGTACATGGGTTAAGTGGAAAACTGTCTCCTGGGTTTTTTCTCTTCTTGGTTTACCAGTCTTTGCTGCCAAGTCTTCAGGGTGAGGTAGTGCTTCCTATTTGTGAGAAAGAGATTACTTTTCTGCATTTGGGTTGGCAGAAAGGCAAAGTGCAATTTGGTTTGTGGTTTTGGAAACAGAATCATCCAGCTTCTTTGAAAGGGAGAGTTGGGTAGCAAACACACTGCCTTTCCCAAACGCCAGTCATTACTTAGGTCCATCAGTCCTAAAATATTATGCTGGGAACATCTGCAAGTGCTGTCCTAATTCTACATAATAAATAGAACAGAGGAGAGAATTTCAAGCTGTTCAAAGAAGATGGCACTTGGTCTCCCCCCTCACCTCTCCACTCCCCACCTCCCCACCCCCAGTGCTGGGGATCAAACTCAGACAAGGCTCATACCTGTTAGCAATGCTCTCTCATTGGGCTACACACCTAGGTGGAGACTTGGATTTCTAAGTCCTTATCTGAGCTTGCTAAGACCCATAATAGGTAACATTAATGTCTTTCCAGCAAAAAATAAAACCCAGTCCTTCAACTTTGCAGCAAATTTCAAAGATCATAATTTGTTATTTCCTTGTCTTCTCCAAGGACCGTTTCTAGCACACAGGCCATAAGCAAAGAAAAAAAATTGATAGAAATTATGTAAATGTGCATTAATAATTAGTGTTTATTTGGAAAAATTAGATAACTGAGCATTTTTAGAGTTAAAGAGAAAATAGATATTTACATTTTTACTTTTTGTTCCAAAGCTTCAATTAGACTTTCTTCTCATCTCTAATTCCCGCAGGTGAACCCTAATATTATATGAGCAGGCTTGCATTTACAGTGTTCAGCTAACTCAACGCTGTCATTGTGTCCCTTGGAAACTGTGTAGTAGGCCGATCCAAGGGTCATGCGTCCTCTTAACTCAATTAGAAGATATATAATCACTGTCATAGATTGCACAGCTGATACTTCTCCCTCTGAATATTGACAGGAAAGCTCAAGCTGAGCCAGAAGCTGGCTCTCTGGTACACTAACTTCCTTAGGCACTGTAGGTTCCCACCCGGTGTGATTCTCTAAGGAAAGTTTGGGCAATCCCACATTCTCTAAGGCTTCCCGGACTCCTGGACTCAGCGCAATTAGCATGCCAAACGCTCACCTGGTCAGAGAGGAAGCCCGGTGCTTCTCTGGTTTTCCCACTGCTGGGAGCTCTGGGATCAAAGGGAGTCTTGCTGATTTCTCTCACTTTGGCCTTTTGTTCCCAAGAATTTAGAGTCAGCTTTTTTTTCCTTTTCTTTCCTTTCTTTCTTTCTTTCTTTTTTTTTTTTTTTTTTTTTTTTTT
>PVKN010034642.1:0-11791 GCA_004027915.1 Capromys pilorides
TTTTTTCCAGTACTAACAACTCAGTCTAGGACTTTATACATGGCAAGCAAATGTTTTGCCACTGAGCTTTAGCTTTTCGAGAAAAAGTCAATGATGCCGAAGGCATTGTGAAAATTGTAAGTGTTTGGCTGTTACATCTTGCCTTTATCTGATCCTTTTGCCTTTTTACCTTAAAACCTAGACCAAATCTATTTTTTTAATTAATACTTTATTATTTATTTGGTACAGGGTCTCACTACACAGCTCAGACTTGTAGTGATCCTCCTGTCTCAGCCTCCACAGCACTGAGATTACAGGCATGCGCCACTACACCTGGTTTCTGGGCTTGCACTGCATGTGGTACCAGGGATTGGTACTAGGAATCAAACCCAGGTCCTTGAGCTTGCAGGCAGGCGCTTAGACTGCTGAGATATCTCCCCAACTCCAAATCTAACTTTTTAGCAGCTATAGTTTTTTTAAAAACTGTTCCTCAAGTTTACTTCCCTATCTCTAAATAATACAATGATATTGTCATTTCTTCATATATGGGAGACATTATCTCAGCTGTGGACTTCCTTCCTACTCTGCTCGCTGAGAGCTTAGATCATGTAGACCCCCCCCTCCCTCTGAGTGTGGAGGTATTATTGTTTTTAGTTTCTCTATTGTAATTTTAAGTCACTTACTTACTTTAGTTATATGTTTGTACTGGGACTAAATCTAGGACACATGCAAAATAAATCCTTTACCACTGAACTATAGCCCCAGTCCCAGTCCTTTTAATTTTAACTTCACAAGATCTCACTAGAGGCCTAGCTCATACCAAATATGCTTCATTCTACCAAGTGACTGGGATTATAGGCATGTATTATGACATCAGGCAAAATTATGAAACATTATTTAATTCTGAAGGGCAGTATCCCTGTTCCAAAGGAACACGGACAGGAATGCTCCCGCTCTGGCTTTTCTTTATGTATGCAGCTGTGCTTTCCGGTTCTGGTAATGACAGTCGGAATCACTCAGTGCCTCACTTGCACAGGTTCTTTCTCGATCCAGTTTCATGCTTCTCTCATTACTGTCTTCTGCATGATCTCAATGGGGAATGTAAAATAGTTAAATCAGCACAATGAAATAAGAAGTTTTAATGATATTTTTGTACAAATTGTGAAATAGTCTATTCATCAGGCAAGAATAGAAATTAATAAAGGAACACATATTGAGGTACCACTAAATGTTTTGAAATCTTAACGTATTTGCTCCCCATTACAAAAGAAAATAACTAACATTTTCAATCTAGTGACAGCTGCCTGTGTGTTGCTCACTTTATTTTTTTTTATTTCAAGGTTTATCCTGATATCAAAACCTCTCTTACTAATTCAGTATTATCTTTCTACCACATGACTTTATAGTTTTGACATACACTTTTGCCAGCGTTGACAAGAATATTTTCAAATGTAAAATGGAAACTGAAAAGTTCTCAAGGCATGAGTCACAGGGCACAAAGAATAGCATAAAAGGGTGAAGAGAGTAACTTGGAAGTATAAGAGGAATTGTGGGTTACAGCAAAGAAGAGGATTAGAAGGATTGCTTTTAATAATTCCCCACCAAAACGGATCTTAGATTGGACTATGTATGCAAAGAAACAAAGGGCTGAAGGTGAGGAGGAAGTTGTCTAGCAGACTCCTTGTTCCATTCATGGGGTGGCCAGAGAGAGATCTAAGGAACATGACTCAACAGCACAGATCACACTACAAAGAAATAAAATACAAGGCAGGATTTTTTTTTTTTTTTTTTTTTTTTTTTTTGTGGCTGGCTCACACTGCCTCAAGGGTGGATCTGGTGTGGCATGTGGGGCTGAGATCAAACCCTGGTCCCCTGCGCCTGACTGAGTTTGCCCAAGCAGGTGCTTAAAAACTGAGCTAAGACCCAGGTCCCCCAAAATATAAGGAAGAGATGATAATGATTTGCATACTGAATCCACTTTCAGTTTATGCAAAACTTTATAGCTGGAAACAGTAACAGAACTGCAAATTTAAACAACTTCAGTATATATTAGAGAAGCAGAGGCAATAGTCACAAAAAAAACCCATAAAGTTGCAAGAACAGGAAACAAAAGAAAGTCCAAATACATGAGGCTATCAATCCATAAGACATTCATTTCTTTGTTATAAATAAAATAAAAATATTTTTTGTTTCATTTTATTCTTTGTTAGTGGTGGTGAAAATAGAACTCGGACTTTCACGTATATTAACCAAGTGTCCAATCACTGAGCTACGTCACTAGCCTAAATACTTACAAGGGAATCTCTACAAATCACCCATAATTCCTAGCTATCATTTAATTACTATGTAATTTTTGTTTCTTCACATTTCTTTCTAATTGTATTGATTTATCTATAGACACACACAAACATATATTATGTATAAAAATCTTACCTAGGTTTATAATATAATAATAATAATCTGGTATACTTTATTTAAAAATTAATGCTCTCAATGACACAGTTTCATTCATTGGACTTACCATTCTCAATATTATTGTTTAGAGTTGTGGCAGACTCTACTATTATAAATTATATGTTAAGGACTGGTGAGATAGTTCAGTGAACTAAGCACCTGCTTAGGCAAGCTCAGGGAATCCGGGCAACACAAGCTGAGCCAGCCACTGAGTCCAGGCATGGCCTGTGATCCCAACTCTGGGGAGGCCAAAAACAGGAGGATCAATGAGTCTGAGCCGCATAGTGAAACCCTATACTAAATCGATTTAAAAAAAGAATTACGTGTTAAATAATAGTATAGTGGGTAGTAACACAAATGGGGGAGGATCCTCAGGAAAATTAGAACATGACCATTTTTTAAGTAAATGTGAGATATTTAGAAGTTATCTTTATTTTTTTAATCTTTTATTTATTATTTATTTATTTATTTTGCCTTTTTGAGACAGGGTCTCACTATGCAGTTCAGGCTGGCCTTGAGCTCACTTTTGTAGCCCAGGCTGGTCTCAAACTCACACCGATCCTCCTATCTCAGCTTTCCAAGTGCTGGGATTACAGGTGTCTGCCACCAGGCCCGGCTTCTAGAAATTATCTTTAAAAGCCAGTTGATTTGACAGAATTGGATCCTGTTTCTTATAAATTAATTGTAATATGCTTTAGCTCAGTTCAGTTCATACTGATTTTTTTCCTTTAAATTTGAGGATATTTACAAATTAAGAACATTATAGGTAATAAAGATGCATATGTAGCTAGATTAATCAATGTTCATCACATAAAAAATATATCCTTGCAAAGTTCTTGACTTTTGTATTTCTCTGAAGTCACATGGGTAGCCTCTTAATGACAAGAAACAAGACTAGATAAGCCCAAATTCATTCACACAAATGGTGGTAAAGAAACAAGGGACGGGTATGATCTGTGAAGGCTTATTCTTTAATGTATTGCCATCTCTAATGTAATTGCCATAATACCCTCTGTTTATATGATGTAAGACAGTTTGGAAAATGCTTTTGTGGCTTACATAATAGAGAAGATGTGAACTGGCTTTCCCCGGAGCTGGTCCGCTGCCCAAGAGTGGGTCCAGAATGATGAATGGGTAAAGTTCTGTGTATATTCAGCAACCGGGGAGGGTGTTTACTAGAATGGCACAGAAAATAGGTTTTTGGCCCAGTCAAGGAATATTTCTCAGGTGACACTGCTTCAAGCTTGCTTCCGGTTAAAAGAGGTGAGTAGAGGAAGTTCTTTCTCATAGATTCTGGGCCTCTGATCTGCTCAAGGAGGGACAACATTAGACAGACTGCAACAGAGAGCTCCAGCAAGGGCTGAGGAACTGCTCCTCTGGGCTAAGAGAAAGAGCAACTTTGAGCAGACAGCTTATTCTCAAATTGGAAACAGCATCACTTCCCAAAGGGCATACCTACTTACACATTACTGCATCACATGGAGCTTTGGAAGTAGGAACAGTGGCTACACAGCAGGCTGCCACAGAGGATGTCTGTGGCGCTCTCTTTTCTAGGGATGCTGGTGAACGCTGCTGGGTCTTGGGCTGGATGATGCTGGCCAACCATAAGTCAAGCATGAGGAAGAACACACAGTGGAAAATAAAACTGAGAGTCTTAGAAAAGAAGGACAGTAGTATTAGAATTAATGAAAAGGGCCGGCCAAATAGCTCAGTGGACTAATGCACCTGCTTAGGCAGAGCACAGGCACCGGGGTTTTATGCCCCACACCACAAGCCATGCTGGTCCCAGCCCTCGGGCACACTAAGATTGTGATTGAGACTAGGCATGGTGGCACATGCCTGTAATCCTAGTACTTGGGAGGCTGAAAACAGGAGGATTACTATGAGTCCCATTTACATAGTGAGAATCTGTACTAAACACATTTTTTAACAAATTAATGAAAAGATCTATCTATCTATCTATCTATCTATCTATCTATCTATCTATCTCTGAAGTGAAGAGAAGAAGAAGCAGAACCTGGTCTACATATAGCTACATATGTCATTTAACCATGGTGATACATTCTGAGAAATGTGTCATTAGGCAATTTTGCGCCTGGGCAAGCCTCATATTGGTATGGTCATATGCCACTGACATATGCAGTTCATCTCTCACCAAAATATTGTTAAATAATACCTAACTGTACAATGCTTACTGATCCAAGTTTCAGCTTATGCTAGCAGAATCATCACTGATAACTACAGTGTACAAGAGGAACTTAAGTATATAAGCACTTGAGCTTACGTTAGAGAATCAGGAGTAAGAGTCACAAAGAAAACAGTTTTTCTCATATATGTGTATGTATTTACACAGGTACACAAAAAATGTACATATCTTACATACATACACATGTGCATATCTATATATACATATTTTTGAGTACACATAGTAGAATTAGGGGAAACTGAAGATGTCAATAAATTTCATAATTTTTTCATTTTCACATAATCGCTGGTGAGAACCATCTGAAGATGGTGACCAGCATCAGCATTGCCTCTTCAGAGGTTTCTCTTATTCCCTAGCTACAGTTGAGCACTTTATGACTTAGCATTTAATAGCTTAACCAGGTCTTCTGTAAGTGATGATGTTTCCTTGGGCTTCTAAGCGCAGATGGTAGGTATTGCATGTGCGTTTGTGCCTCAGAGAAGCAGGACCGGTGCAGAGAGGAGCCATCCACAGTTACTGATCCAACTTTTTTCATCTATTTCCTTAATGTTTGCAAGTCCTTTTCTTCTTCTTCTTCTTCTTCTTCTTCTTCTTCTTCTTCTTCTTCTTCTTCTTCTTCTTCTTCTTCTTCTTCTTCTTCTTCTTCTTCCTTTTAAGCATCAACCACTAACATGATGTGTCCCTTTGTGTCATTTGCTCTTTCCAGCTAGGCTTTGGAATTTTTCACTCATTTTTCTCTGCCATCAATGCCATGTTTGGTCAAACAGTTGCAGAGACTGAACTACACCAATCATAGGGAGATCGGCTGTCTTACTGAATTACCTTCTTTCTACCTTGTCAAGCAGCTCTAGCTACTTTGTTCTCTCTTTATGCAGAGCAGAGACAGCTATCATGACACACACAGGGGCTCTCTTTTATTATCTCCTACAGGAGAATACCTTCCATGTGTTTTCTGCCGAGGCTAAGACACCAATTCTTCCGTTTAAAAGTACAGATATTAAGGATCTAAGATTGAGAATGAATAGAAAAGCTTTACTGCCAAATGGGTAACTTAGATTAGAGAAAGGCACAGGTTTAGGGGAGTCTCTGGCATGGGATAGATTTAAGAGATGAGGATGCTTTTGTTTTGTTTTGTTTTAAGCCAAAGCACCCAACTATTTCTGCTCATACCAGAAAAGTAGAGAGGTCTGAGTGAGGTTAGTTGGCTGCTTGTGTCTGGCTTCGATGTTGCACATTCTATGCAGACCCGGATGTGGTGCTGTGCACATTTGAAGTCATGTTAGGAGTACGGTATGCAGGTGGCTTATGATTTCCCCAAAGAAGGACTGTGTCATCCTTTTAGGCATCAGCAGGTTTTCTACTTTTACAAGGCTTGGCGGCTGGTCAGAATTCAACTGTGCACAGTCACCCTAGGTTTCAAGAAGTTTTCATCTCTATTTCTATCAACAAGGTCTCAGCCAAGCCTGTTCTTTCAAACTGTGGATGACTCCTCTCTGCATCGATTCTGCTTCTCTGAGGCACAAACACACATGCAATACCTACTGTCCACACTTAGAAGTCTAAGGAGACATCATCATTTATAGACAACCTGGTTAAACTATGAAATGCTGTCATGAGGTCCAGATCAAGTCTCGCCTGGTTGAAAAACCAGAAAATAGCACCTACTGCCCTTTCAAAGCCCACAGAAGGGCATCAAAGGCCTTGGAAGGGCACAGTGACTCTCTTACTACCAATGAATGATAGGCAGCTGGCTGTGACATAAAGGGGTAAATATTTATCTTGATTCAGACTAATTCTAAATCTCAGGGTATCACTCTGTAAGTAATTTTGATAGTGTTAAGGTAATTGACCTCTGCACAAAATGCTCTCTGGTTAGGAAAAAAGAACAAAAACTAAAGAGAAAACAGGAAAAGGTTGATAATATTGAAGCTTTAAGAAACTAATTGTGCTTATTGATTCTGACAGTGGAAAACCACAGCACATAGTTGTATGTGATGGCACATGCCTGTAATCCCAGCTCTCAGGAGGCAGAGGCAGGAGACTCACCACAAGTTGGAGGCCAGCCTGGGCTACAAAGTGAGTTCAAGGTCACCCTGGACTATATAGTGAGACCCTGTCCCAACAAAATAGAACAAAAGGACATAAAAACAGATGGTCTAGAAATTTCTTTTATGCTGGAATTCACCGAAATTCAAATGAGGTAAAGCATCTGAAAGCATTTAAAAGTATAAAGCAGTATACAGCTGAGAGGGAATGTTTGTATAAGAAAGCTTTTACAAGAAAAACGTGAAACAGAACTTTTGCCTCTTCTTTAAGCACTGGAATAGTTTTGAGAGTTGTTTCTCATTGAAAAAAGAAACCATGTTTATTTTCTCAGTTTGGCAGGATCAGATAGAGAACAAAATTAGCCTTTGGGGGAATAAATTATCTGGAATAATAGGCCACATAATCTTCCCTTGAACTGTGTCCAGGAAGGTTGGATCATACTTTTTATGATATTTTAAGAAGAGTATATAATATATAACAGCTGTATAGTGTAACTTAAACAGTCATATCACACCCAGGGATTTTGTAGTAGTAAAAAATTTTTGCCTAAAAGTTGTTTTATTTTCTCTCTCATAAGTATTCAAACTGTTTCTACCTCAGTTCTCTCTGCCCTTGCAAGTCCCTCTCCCTGCCCTCTCATTCTTTCTCTCCCAAGACATCTTCCATGGTACTGCCTAGAAAAAAAAGTGATTTTACTATTTCTTTCTTCTAAGTGGTTTATTTGATCCTTAAATTATCTGGTCAAGTACCTCCCCTGTGTATCTGAATATACATTGTTTCTTCTCTTTTTCCATCCTTTCCTCCTGCTACCCAGTCCTACCCTTTCTACCTTAGAACGTTCAGTTCCAACTACAATTTCAAATATAGAATATTTTGCTGTTCCTCCCACTCGGGAGCTTAAAATGCCTCTAATTACAGTTTCCCCCACTTCTTTCTCTCTGCAGTTTAAAATCAGCATGACAGCAGAGCTTGCTAGCCTCCCCTTTGGTCTGCCATGCCATTGCCTTCTTCCTTTCTTTCTTAGTTTCTATTTTTGCTTTTAAGAAATAAGGTATTGCTGTGTTATTTGGGCTGATATTGAACTAATGGGCTCAAGTGACACTTTTGCCTCAGCTTCTCAAGTAGCTGGAGTTTAGGAATACATCACAACACCTATTTAGCATGCTATTTCTAAGGAGTTTTGACTTAGAAGACTTTCAGTTGAATAATGGCTCAACACTACTACATCTGTGTTTAAAAGAACTGCTTCACAAGCCAAGAAAAAAGGCTTTCTCACAATGGGCTTTACTATCCCAACAGGGCCAGGTTGCTATTCAATGCTTAGTAGAAGAGTAAGTTCTATATTTATATGCCTAAAACATTTCCTTCGATTTTGTAAGACTGTAAGTTTTGACTTCAACTTGGGCTTGTTCCCAAATGGACATTAACAAAACTATAGAGATTACCCTGTTACCCCTGGATCAGAGTAGGCATTCTTCAAGTAAAGCCAGGTGGTACTTGTCTCAGTTGCCAAGACAAAATAGCTGACAGATAAAGTCAAGAGGAACAAAGATTTATTTAGCTCACACTTTGAAGAGGTTTCAGTCCATAATTGACTGGCTCCAAGGCAGGGTGCCATGGCAGAGGGGCATCACAGAGGAGAAATAGTCCATGGCAGGCAGAAGGTAGCACAGCAGGTAAGTGAGGGACAAGCATCAAGCCCCCTTCTAGCCCTTACATCTCATCCAGACTGCCCACACTTAGCCCTTGATCCCACCACTGCACCATGAATCAATCCCAGTGTCACACACTCTAGATTCAGCTCCCTCTGAAAAGCCATAGATCCATCTAGGGCTGCTTGGGGCTTTGGACATCACAGTGCTTTAAGTGATGCTCCTGAACAACTTGTTTGGTACCCTCAAATTTGACACATAGCTGAGATGTGTTGAAAGCAGAAGAGAAATAGCTGTAGCAGGACAGTATTTTGAATAGTAACAACTGCTTCTCTCTCCTCCCATCTATTCTTGTCTGTTATTCTGATCTCTCCCCTCATCCTCAGTATTCAGATGACTGTTTTGTCTTCATTGCCTCAAGAAAGGAACAAAGGAACAAAAGAAAGTAGAATTAATAATTCCTGTATTCTTGCACACTGAAATAGAAACCATAAGTAGAGAAGCAATGAAAAAAATACAAGATTAAGCTTTTGAAACTTCAAAGTCAATACCTTGAAGGGACTCAAGGCTTGGTGTATAGGTAATACGTCAGAGCCAGACATTTCCCTTTCCCTAGACTAGATAATGCTCCAGAGTCTGAACTCAGGAGAGATTTCAGTTTCAGTGAAGACAGTCTGCAAGATAGACTCCTTGATTAAGACCCTTAAGGACACGGGCATCAAGACTGAAGTAACAGCAATAGCAGGATGAGACTGAGTTCTTGCTTCTGCCAGCATGTACTAGACACAGAAAAAACACCTGGAGGTCATTCAGGAATCAGGGACTGAGATATTTCACAGATATGGGTCTCAGAAATGGATGAGAAGTGGTAAGGGAGAAAAATCTCAATAATGTCAAGTATCTGTTCTCTCCTGGCACTGAGGACACAAATAGGAAAAGACAGTTGTACATTTATAGCTTGCAATCTAAACCCACTACTCAGAGGGATTAGGACCTCTGAACTCCTTATCCAGATGCATGTGCCAGGGCCTTATCTAAAATTTTGTGAGCTGTGTTCCTCATTATTAAAATGGGACATTAACATTTGGTCAGCCATGAGAAGTATTAATTTTGTTTTTTTTTAAGAAATATTAATTTTGTATAGGTAAAAATGGTTCAGTATTTGAAATTTCCTATGATCCAACTAGTGGGAATAAGAAAAAAAAAAAAAAAGACTAATATACTAACAGCTGTCCCTGATAGTAAGTGCTTCATAAGTACACAATTTACAAAGAGATCTATTAAAATATTTAGAAGGAAGTATGGTTTACCTATTTCATTGCTAGGGGGAAAAAAACATGATGTCCACAACTTAAATTTTATTTGGCTGTGGTCTCACAGGGCTCAGTCCGTAGTCTGCTGGCTCTGAAGCAGAAACATTATGATAGGAGGCTTGGCACAGGAATGTTTTTTACCTCACGACAGCCTGGAAACAGCAGGACCAGAGCTCTAGAGAGGAAGGCCAAGAGGGGTGGGCCCCATGTCCCAGAGTCACATCTACAGGACCCACCCAGACACACTAAGAAGTGTGTTTCACTAATTCCCTGGGCAATTCCAAGACAGTGCAGTTGAAAATCCAGCATAATTTTCACATTCTAACCCCTGTCAACTTGACACCAAAACACATTGGCTTAAGTCGTGCGTAATCAATCTACCTAATATGATGGAACATTCAAACATACAACTGAAAAAGCATTAATGCCCTTCCCAAACTCTCCACAGTTCCAGCATTGTTTCAAAGTACAAGTTCAATGTCTCCTCTGAAATTCAAAGAAAACTATTATCTGTAAACCCCCGAGAAATTAAAAAAGGAAATTGCTTAATCCTCATATACAATGGCATAAGGTACAATTCCTTTTACAAAAATGGAAGAAGAGAAGGATAGAAAAGAACAGGATCAAAGGAAGACAGAAACCTATCAGGGCAATTATTTGGTCCCACACCTCCCTATACAGCATTTTAGGAACACAGTTGAGTTGTGAGTTTCAGAGTGCTTAGCCAAGACAGTCCCACCCCTAGGGCCTTATCACTTTGCAACTCATGTGGCCTGTGTAGGGCTGAATCTTCTCAGTGCTTGCAACTTTCCTTGACAGTTGTGTGTTGTTCCTGACATCTCCAGCTTCCCTTTGGCTTCCTTCCCACAGATTCAGCCACCTGCCTTTTATAGTACATTGCCTGGTATCCCAAACCTTCTGTGAAATCTGGTGGAGAGCACCGCAATCCAACTGTTAGATTCTACATGTCATAAAATCAGAATCAACCAAGTGCCTTAACATATGTCACTAGCTCAAGAAGTAACTGGGCCCTCTTTGACCAAGACTGCACTGGCCTTTGGGTGCGTTGATGGCTGAGCATGATGAAATGAATCTGAGGGAACAATTCCGTAGGTGGCTCTTCTTGAGCAGGGTACCTAGTGGATGTCTTCTCAAATGAAAAGTTTATATTTTTGTACCCTTGAATCTGTAATGAACTTGCTGATTCCTGAGATGCTTTTATAGAGTTTTTCTTCTTGCCCCTGTTAAAAGTTTTTGGTGTTTTTTTAAATTCTACTAATCTCTCACTAACCTTGACTCATTTGGCTCAACTTCCACATAGTTCTTTTTTGGAACAACATTTAAGTTTTTGAAATACCCCTGTTCTATATTTTGCTCCTGATTCTTATTGTACTTCTGGCTAGATGTAACTATGCACCTATGCCACAACTTTAATGTTGGATCACCCTGAAATTTCATATCTTCAATCAATTATCATCCCACTATGCTTAAAACTGACCTCCCTTGAAGACTCATAATATGGGAAAAATGTAGAAAAAAAATTCTGTTATAGTGTAATATTCATGGCTTTTTCTCCAGCTTATATCGCCAATTTTTTGCGAATTCTTCCAGAAAACTAATTTCAAAGGCTTCTGAACCACATGGTCTGGTACAGGTATAGCAATGGTCCCAGTTCTCTAGTAACAAGTTCCTGTATCAGTCAGCCTTTTGTCTCTGGGACAAAACATCTAATACTCACATATTACTGGAGGAGAGGTCTAATGCAGCTCATGGTTTCAGAGGATTTTGAGTCCATGCTTACTGGTTCGAACAAAAGAGGAACATCATGGCAGGAAAACTACTTTTTCATGGTAACTAGGAAACAGAACAGAGGAACATGCCACAGAGGAATAGTTCGAGGACCAAGAATAATACTCAGAGTCATATACCCATTATCTACCCAGACACACCTAAAATGCAACTTTACTAACTTCCTGTGTGGCTCTCAAGTCAATCAAACTCACGATTCAGCTTAACTGTCACAGATGGCATAAACAGATAAACAAATATGTAAACTTTTGTGATCTAATGATCATAGTATAATCTGAGTTAAAATTATCTGCCTGCTAACATACAAAACATTAAATGCCTATTAGTTCTTC
>PVKN010034643.1:0-11786 GCA_004027915.1 Capromys pilorides
ATATTAGACCTGAATATCACATAGACAGGTGCTGTGTCTTCCCATCACAGTCATCTGTTGTCACTATGGCCTCCAGAGGATTGTGTTTCCATAGACATCAGAAGACAGAACAAATGAATGAACACAAGCTCCATGATGGTAGCGATAACTATGGCAAACATCCCCCTGCCTCACCAACAACTTCAGATACATCATTACAGAGCTGTACCCAGGCTTGATAACCAACTGTGTGTCTCTTATAGAGACCATTCTCTCTTCCTCGAATTTAGTAGGTTGATAAAGTCGTCCGGTATTTATTTTATTTCTTAGCACTGAAGAATCTTTCCTTATCTAAAAATGACTTCAAAATATGGAGCAGGCATCCTCAAACAAGTAGCAGTTTTATTAGGTTCACTTTGAGAGAGAAAGGGAAGGCTGGGTTTGCTGTAGACTCCAGCAACCACACTGATGTAAGCAGATCTTGAAAGTAGGATTATGGGGGACATTGTAGAACTACAAATACAGGAAGCTACACGTCATTCTGTGCTGGTGTCAAATGCCTGACAATTATAAAGCCTTAATTACATGGATATTCTAAGATCTAAGTCCCTTTAATTAAGAGTCCAGTGGTTTCCAGCAAGGGCACGACAGTCATTGGATAAAATCAGTAAATGGTGCTTTTTGCTCTGCTGCCACTCAACTCATGGCCAAGTCCACTTCCCCCAAACTTTGCAAAAATTTTAAAAAGTTCCTAAATCAGTAGTTTTTAAATTGAGGGCTTTTATTTATTTATTGTGCTTTCTGTTCCATGCCCCGGGTTAATCCCCTCTCTTTTCACATCAAACTTTGGCTAATGATATCGTTCACTGTTTGCACACCCATTTGGCAGGGAACAGGTGGGCAGTGCAGAGGTAATGGTGCTGGAATGAAGAGAGCACCAAGGCATGTGTTGTTTAAAGGCCGATGGTGATTGAACAATTCCTCTCCTTGTGGTTCATGTTTAGTGTAAATAACTTTTGCCCTCAGCTGTAGTTTTCATCTCAGAAACTCATCTGCCTCCGCTGGCTGTGTGGCACCCGCTTCTCCAAGATGAAGTCTCATCACTCCTGGACTGCTTTCCTGAGCAAAGGCTTTCAGGAGGATGGCCGGATGAAACGGGCCTGCTCCTTCCTCCCACCAGGCCAAATTTCCAGGCACGTTATCCCTTTGGCTAGCTGCTTGCACTCCATTGCTTCTCTCCCCACTCATGCTGAGGTTAAAAGGCCTTTGTTTCATAGCATTTACTAAGCATGCAGGTGCGATGTCTCTCACCTTAAATGACTTGTAATTGACAGAGGTCACTGTGCTGCTCCATACAAGGCATCCTCGGACCTTCTGCGTGAAGTCACAGAGCAAGTGTGTGAAGCCAAGCTCAGGCCCTTGGCTACCCTCAGCTGAGAGTTTGGGAGCTAAATTCAATACCTAACTGTGAGTTTGAATATTAAATTTGGCCCTAAGTTGCTGAGATGACTCACAAATTTTCACAGACATACATATGTATATGTGAGTAATAATATAGACACTCAAAGCCTTAAAAAGTATGTTTCTATTGTGACAAAAGGAATGAAGTATGGATGGGGAACTTGTAAGTTGGTAAAAGTATCAAAAACGTGAACCAGTTCAAGATTGCATGCAACTAGAGGCAGTCTTCAAACTCCAGCCATAGTAGTATATCAGCCTGAAGAAGGCCTGAGCCTGGCTCTTTAGGTAGAAAAGTCTCTCTGTGAAACTTAGAGTCCCTTTTCCATGAAGGCCTCTGACTACCCTAAGCAGGGTTCCCGTCTTTACCTTCTTCCACAGAGGATGCAGCATAGCAAAGCTCATGCTTTGAAAGGAGGCCCAGATTGGCCTCCAAAATGACATATCAATGTCATTCCACACTGATGTGCAGACACCAAAGGCAAGGCTGCTGGTTTGTGAGCTCACGCTTCTCTACAAGCCTTGGTGGCAGTGCCTGACAGCACTGGCATGCTCGGTGATCAACTGTGGAATCTCAGCCCACTCTGATTTTCCTGCATAAGAACCTGCATTGTAATAGGACTTCCCTTGGAAAGCACTGATCCACACAGCATCTGAGGAGAGGCTTCAGCTCATGCCTGGCCCACATTTCTGCCCCCAGATGATGAGATCCACTGGGCAAAGCCACTATCTTTATCCCATTGTAGTAGGATCTATGTGTATTGAAATAAACACTTTTGAATAAATCAGTGCTGCAGAGAATTTTGCTCCTTTGGTCTACATGCACTGGACTATCCAACTCCAACCTCAAGAAACATATTTCTAACTCATGAAATTGTCCAATGGCTGTTAGCTGCTTCTAAGTCCAGTCTGTGAAATACTTTTCTCTTTCAGGTAGCCTCAAATTTAGCAGCATGTTGCAGCTCTCACATGTGTGTGCAGGCTTACTTTTGCCTCTGCTTTGTGCCATTTTCCACCCCTCTGACTAACAAGAATCACTTCCTGTGTGCAGTCAGAAGCCTATATTGCAGTCTAGACACCTCTTGTGGACACCATTAAACTTCCTCTTGACAGAGCCATGACCCAGCCTGTGTAACATTGTCAATGCTCCCCTGACAGAACCATGACCCACGCTGTGTAACACTATTTCCTTTGTAACACTATTAACTGTCCTCCTGCCTGGATTAAGTACAATGGTGATAGTGATCACTGTCCCAAATATCAGTGATAACAGAACATGAAATAAATTCGCTCACTTTATCAGCTGCACTTTTCAAAGTAAAGTATATGTTCTTTTCTAGCCAGTCTTGGCTTTATTGCAGACCAGAATAAAACAAAACCAACCAACCATTGAACAACAAAGATACCCAACAAGTCTCAAGGTATTGGAATGGAAACATAGAATATGAAAGGTGAACAATATTTGGGACAGCATTTATGGGTTTTTTCATCTTCTGTATTTTATGTACAGAATGCATAAGAGTTTCAAAAAAAGGAGATCCACTTCCTTTAGCTTGCTATTTCTGCCCCCTGACACACTGAATAAGAGAGTCACTTCTTCTACCTCTCCAAATCTGAAGTCTGGCCCTCCCTTAATATCATATTTTGAATGCCTTCCCTAAATGACCACTTCCTGTGTCCCTAACACCCTGACAGGATAGCTAGCCTCCTTCACAGGCTAGCTCTTCCCAAATACAGATTTTTGTTTAACATTCCCCTCATTTATTCATTGTCCCTCAGAATTTATCTTTATATTTCCACCTTTTCCACTGGAAAACATGGCAACCTACTAGAAAAAGTGTGGATTCTGGAGTGACATGCTAACAATTTGAAATCCCAACCCTGTCTCCCGGTTGCATAATGATCTGGGATGACTTATTTAACATCTTCATATCTATTTCATTCTCTGTAGACTGTATCACACTGTTTGTTCCTAAGGTTTGGGAAGTCAGCCCATAAGACCACACAGGACAATGGTCAGTACATTGTACCTGCTTCTGCTCTACTTGCTGGGCCCTGCTGGCTAAGTTCCTAAACGATCTTCAGAAATTATCTCTCTTCTCAGTGGGGAAAAGAGAGTGTTCTGATTACCCACCTCACCTCCTGTGTAAGAGGAGCCCCATCTAACCCTCAGTTTTCTGCCTCTCCTTCAAAGAAAGCACACACCCACATGCAACACAAGCCTACTTGAAAATCAATAAGTAGACTTCTAATACATTGGAAGGGAAATGTCTTTTAGAGACAAAAAAAAAAAGACACCATTTTTTAAGCCACCAGGCAAATCAAGCAACAACACCCAAGCTGTATGACTTTAAGCAATTCACTGGAGCTTTCTGAGCTTCTATTTCCTCATCTGTAGAGTAAGGGTCATTGCAGCTTCATGTGGAGGTTTCTGTGGGAAACAATATGGCAAACCATTCCAAATTAAAGGAGAATGTATTATTTCTCTTGACTTTTCAAAAAGGATCAGGGCATATCCAAGAGGTTGGCATCACAAACGGTTCCTCAGTAGTAATAGCAATCCTGAGCCACCAGCTCTGAGCTGACCACCTGAGGTATTCATTAGCATAAATATTTCTCAAGAATGTCACCACAGCACTCCCCAAAGAGCTCCTATTACCTCTCCCACAGATCGGACCCTCCTTGGCGTAGATCAAGTAGCACTTCCTGCTACCCAAAGATCTTCAATGAAGGAGTGTCACTCCTGCCACTGAGGCAAATATCAAACAAAACAAAGCAAAAGCTTCCAAAACAAAACAGATGAAATACAGTAATACCCCATACTGTGATTTCGATAGTTGATCAATTACAGATCAAGAGCTTTAATTCTTCTTAGCTTTGGGTTGACAATAGGAGCTGAGTTTCTACTCTGAGATAAGCAATGTACTAACCACTGTTACTCTCCTACTGTCTTGTTTTGAAATACAGCCCTCCATATCCAAAGGCTTCCCACCCATGGATTCAACCAAGCATAGCCCAACAAGATATGAACACTGTGTCTCTGTTAGACATGTGCAGACATTTGTTTTTATTGTCTTTTTTCTTTAAAGTTAAGAGTAAAATAAAATTTTCTATAAAATAAAAAAGGCTTCATTCAACAGACCATACCTAATAATCACCCTCTAATTTAGGAATATCCTAGGGAAAAAACACAGATAAATGACCTCTAAAAGGACAGCTAGTGACTATCATTCCATCATGATGCTGTGTTATGTAACTAATTCTGTTTCTCTGGGTAACTGAGTTAGTTGAGGAAATAGACTTTGCTCTAGGAAACAGGCCCCACCTAGGTACCAAATACAGGTTTTCTTAATGAATCTTTTTAGACAGAGAGATGAGGCTCACCATAGTCTGGCTTTCCTGTCACCATTAAGGGACCTTTACTAACCATTAGGCGAAGGTTATAAGTCATTAATTTTCCCAGGCCCAGCTAATCACTGCTTACTCTTTGAGTCCTTCCCTCATATTTTGGAAAAAAGCATAATAGTAATAATGATAGTGGTAACCATAATCTGTATTTCCTCTAGTCCCACCTGGAACTTCTTCTAGAATATTCTGATAATTCATTTCATTTGAGGAGCATACATCCCTTTGCCCCAAGCCAAGCTTGGAATACTATGTTAGCTGAAATCAAAATGAACACATTGAGATCACAGCTCTGTGAGGCCATAGCCTTGCTTTGCCATGAAGTGGATTACAATTGGCCCTCCATATCCATAGGCTTCACACCCGTGGATTCAACCAAGCATGGCCCAAAAATATCTGAAAAAACACTGTGCCTCTGTTAGACATGTACAGACATTTTTCTTGTCATTATTCCCCAACTACACACATAACTATTTACATAGAATTGATATTATATTAACTACCACAAGTAATTTAGAGGTGATCTAAATTATATGGAAGTACTTGCATAGGCTATAGCCAAATGCTGTCCGCTTTACATTATAGACTTAAGCATCTGCAAATTTTGGTATCTGCACATGTCCCAGAACCAGTTGGAATATGCACACTAAAAAAATGTATAAGGTTAGATATATAGAAGGAGTAATTTCCAAAGTTAGAGGTGGCCTCTCTAACATGACCACACCTGAGCAGGTTGGGATTGGGAGTTGGAGGAAGTTTGTTATTAGACACTCATTTCTGTCTTTCCTATTTGGCAAATATTTATGGAATGACAATGTGTACCTAGCCGGATGCTGGGTTCTGAAGGTCAGGCTTCTAGCCAGAGGTTCTGCCTTCAAGCTGTCACACAGGGAAGCAAGTGTCTCCCAGGAGAGCGAGTGAGGAGATATGTGACACTCAGATTGGTGTGATCTAGAGAAGGCTGGGAGAGTGTCTTGCAAGAAGGTCCCATGGCCCTGCAAGGGAGATCACTACTGAAGTAAGGTGGGAAGAGATGGTTTTGCATGAGCTTGCATTTCTGGCACTTCCTCAGGTGGATAATTTTTTCTTAGGAGTGACTTTAAACATGAACTGCCTACCACTCTCTCTAGAAAAAAAGAAAGCTCAAGCAGGAAATAACCCTAAGAACAGTTATTCTGAGCCACACCGAGCAAGGGGCAACACGCTGAGTGACCTTCATAAGCAGGGCTTTGCTTCCTACTGTACAGAAACCAGACACTGGACCCACTTGTCTGAGGTCCTTGAGGGAATGGAGGACAGGGCAGGGCGGCAGGGCTGATCTCTTCGTAGCAGAAAATAGTGACAGAAAAGCTAAATATGGCCCTAGAACTACTGGAGACAACAGGTAGTGATTTACACCCCTGAATTTCAAGCTGGCTGACAATTAAAATCAGTCAGGGCAGGAGCAATGCAGGCAACTTGCTCCTGGGCTCAGGCTCCACTTCCTACCTATCTTTCTCTGTGTATTAGAGTCTGCTCATTGAACAGAAGCTGTACCTTTCTTATATTTTGCACATGGCTTTGTGTCTTTCCTGAAAGTCTGTGTCTTAAAAACTTGGTCCTCAGGTTGCCAGGATGGAGAGGTGGGGAATTTTAATAGGTGGGTCCCAGTGGGGGCCCTCAGGTCACTGGGGACATGGTATCAGAAAGCAATTCTCGTGTGACCCCTTCACAGGGGGCTTATTAGGAAAGGGTCTTTAATTTTACCAGGCCCAGCTCATCACAACTTTCTCAAGTCCTCCCCTGATGTAGAGACCTACCCAGCAGTCTGTGGTGCCAGTGTAAGATGCAATCACTTCCTGCCCTTCCTGCCATTGCTATGCATGTCCTGGATAGCAGCCCAGGGGCTACCTCCCCCATATAATCTGCACATGCTGCTTGAAATCTCAGTCTCTTGAACTCTTCACGAAATAAACTTCTTTTCCTCCTAATAGCCTGTTTCAGTTATCTTCTTAAAGTAATGAAAAACCAATTTAGACAACCTTTACAAGAGGCAATAAGAGCCAGACCAAAAGAGGGATGGATTAAGGGTCAAAATTACAAAACAAAGCATTGAGAAGATTTTATTTGTCACCTCCATCCCATTGCTTTAGTCTAGTGGCACGAGCACAACTTCAGAGACAGTCTGTGAGCATCTGTAGAGCCAGAGTCTGTGGAGGATGTTTCCTCTAGTGCCTGGCCCTGTAGGGTTGGCACTTCTAGGAGTAGTGGAAGGAACAAAGTGAAGGAACAGGGAAGAAAAACAAGTCTATCTCTTTCCTCTAAGCTCAGCAGCAGTAATGGCAATGCCCTTGTGTGTTACATAACCTCATTTTATATTAGCTCCACCTGATGTGCCAAGTATTGGCTTTGAGTGCTAAACAGATGAACTTGTGTCCCACAGGACCAGAGCAGCTAATCTCCAGTCTTGGACAAACACACTCACAAATGTAAACAGAAATGATTCCACTTCATTTGGTTTGGCTTGGTCTGGTTTCATTTCATCTAATTTTCTTTCATTTGGCGCTCCTGGGAATTGAACCCAGGTTATTCCCACTAAGTTACATCCCCAGATCTTTTTAATTTTTTTTTCTTTCTTAATTCAAGATAGTTCTTACTAATCACTAAATGTTCCAGGCCGGACTCAAACTTTCAGTCTTCCTGCCTCAATCTCTAGAGTGCTGAAATTACAGCCATGTGTCACTCCACTTGTCTGAAGCATCGTTGTCATGGATGAAATTTATATGTTGAATTCCTTAGTCCTCAGTACATGAGAATGTGCCTATATTTAGAGATAGGGCCTTCAAAGAGGTAACTAAGTCAAAATAAGATTGCTGGCTATGCTTACTCAATCTCACTGGTGTATTTCTGAGACTAGGACACTTATTTGCATAGAATGAGGAATGATTCTGTGAGACACAGAAAGAAAAACCACCTCAAACCAAAGAGAGACCTCGGAAGAAACCAACCCTGATCAAACCTTCATCTCCAATGTCCAGCCACCAAGACTCAGAGATAACACATTTTTGCTGTTTAAGCTGTCCAGTCTTGGGTGTTTTGAGATAGCATTCCAAGGAGAGTGAGACAATAGCAGTTCCTGGTTGCTTCTGAGGTCCACTTGCCTGAGATAAACATGCTCAGACCAACAAAGAGTGAGCCACACTGGAAACAACCAAGACCACACAAGCATGCACCC
Organism: Capromys pilorides; assembly: GCA_004027915.1. Lineage (NCBI taxonomy): Eukaryota > Metazoa > Chordata > Mammalia > Rodentia > Capromyidae > Capromys > Capromys pilorides. The sequence continues at coordinate 8,057 of PVKN010034643.1, forward strand.
AAATACTTGGGACATGTGTGCTCACGTACATCTGCAGCAGGCATAATGGAGCGTTCAGATTTCTAAATATCCAGTCTTCTCTTTTGAAAGAATCAAATCATTTTTCCACAGCCTCAGGGTGGTGAGAGTAGGGAGCTTCCATTTATAAAGTGTTATAATTGCCACTTTGATGATTTGGGGTATTTTTTAATTAACTCATACAAAATACTTGCTCAATTTGACCTAAGTTCTCAAATTGGCCATTTGGGGCAATAGCTTGTTACAGCTCTAAATCAGAAAGTTTGCCCTTCAGGGCACAGGGGAGCCCCATAAAAAAGACACAGGCACATAGCCACGTTTGCTATCATTGAGCTCAGCTGTCTCTGAGAGCTTGGGACATGTGTGACATCTGTGGTGCCACCAGGACAATTCCTCACATCCCTTTATAATCAGATGCCTTTGTCACACTGAAGAGCTCCAGTCGAGAGGAAAAGTACTAATTGAAGGCACGCAGTTTTCCATCCTCAGGGAGGAAATTCAATGCGTGGCTCCTGAAGTCTCTGTCAGTCAATCAACATGCAAGTATTGGCAACAAACTGAGTGCGGGGCACAAGGTGGTTGTGTAAAAATATAGAAATTCGAAGAAACAAGCATCCTGCTGGCAACAGCATTAGAAATCAACCAAAGCAAACAAGATTTGGGTCAAAAAGGACCATTCCTTTTAGGGAATTTGACAGTGTAGTGCGCCCTGCATGAATACAGCTCTTTTCCGTAATGATGAGCTTGTGGGTCCCTCTCACTTCATCTGTAATGCTACCTGTATTGCCTGCCTACTTATTGCTAGGGACTTAATTCTAATGGACAATGCCAGACACTTGACACACGTGTACACAGGCCCACACACAGGCGCACCCACCTACCTAAGCTAATTTCCCTGCAGCGGCTGTACTCCTGGTTATTTTGTCTAACTTCTCTTGCAATCTTCTCTTCAATTGCCACAGAGCATACAGTCAAGCACTTGACATTTCCTTTGAATTAAGGCTGCAAGCTAAGTGGACATTTTCCCTTAGATAGATGGCTATTCTGGGCCTCCCCATGCTAATAGAGCCATAGCATGTGAACTCATACCAGTTCCTTTCTCATAGGCGCACATTCTGCTCGAAATTTGTTAGCAGGTCCTCAATAAAGAAATAGCCCTGACTGCTCATTAAAAGTAAGAGAGAAAGCAATTAAAATACAAAAGGCAGAGCAAAGCTTACTACTAGGAAGCGGAAAGTTGAGCAAGCTCTGTTGAAGGTGGGGAAGCAATTCTGAGTAGGAGAGGAGAAGAGGGAAGTGAGTGCCGTAGGCAGCAAAATCCCAAGCATGAGTGGACCTGGCTTGCCCAGCTCTGGAGGAGAAGGCAAACTGGCAGTGGAGCCCCAGCAAGCCTGGCACTGAGTGCTGGGTGTGTTCTCATGATTTTAGTTTAATTCGTTTTCACTTAGATCATGAAAATGAGCTAGAAAGGAAACAGAAACAGTTCTTCCTTTTAAAATCACTTCCTCTTTTTCCTCCACAAGGCTCCCCGTGCTGCCCTAATCAAGCTCATGCTCATGTGCTCATAGGCTGAGCACAGGCTGTGCAGGGACAGAGGGCCCTGCCCACGCAAGCTCTGGTCTTGGCTTAATGCTAGTCTTACTTTTCTCATTGCCGAGATAAAACATGTAACCCTCAAAGGAAAAGGAGAAAGGTTTCGCTTGGGCTCACAGTTTCTGGAGCTTTAGTTCATGGTAGGCTGACTCCAAGGCATGGGAGAGGGGTGTTCCAGAGGAGAAACAGTTCATGGTGGGTGGAAGGCAGCCAAGCAGGGAAGGAGCAAGCAGCGAGCAAGGGCAGCAGCCCTCTTTCTGTCCCTATGTTCTATCCAGGTAGCGCTCACATCCAAGATGGGGCACCCTTAATTTTAGCACTGTGTCATTAATCCCAGTATCACCTCCTTAAATCCATCATTGTATACCACCTCTGAAAAGCCCTACCTATGACCACATGAGACTCGGTGGGATTATCTAGACACAAGCCATAGCAATGTGCTACTGTCACTGCTCTGAAATTCACTGAATTTAACTTTGGATTAAATATTTGAAAAAAGAACCCTGTATTTTCCTTTTGTGCAAGTTTTGGCAAATTGCTGATATAAGTATCGATTTGGCCAAATATAAGCCAGGCTCATGGGCCCTCTCTTAGCCCAACCTGTACATTTTCATATGAAATCTAGTGTTAGCAAAAACAAACAAACAAACCTTTTCTAAGCCAGTTTAGCACCAGCTTCTCACCCTTGCTATCTGGTCTCCTTCTATAAAATGATTAGGTTTCTCACCTGCCTCCAACCCATTGGTAATATCTAATCAGTCTGGTGTGCATTCAAGATGAATCAGGTTTGGTGATCTCAAACAGAATCCCTCTTACCTCTGATGTTCCAACTGCTCATTGTTATGGTTTAGATCATTATTGTGTCCCCAAAGCTCCTGTATTGAAAGCTTTGTTCCTAGAACAACAGCATTCAGGGGCAGTGTCTTGAGAGGACCTTGTGAGAGGTTCAATCCATTGATGAATTTCTGGCTTAATGATTTGGAGGAAGAGGTTTTATTATAAAAGTGAGTTCTCTCTCTGTTTCTGTCTCTTGTCTCTGTCTCTGTCTTATTTCTCTCTGTGTCTCTGTTCCTCTCTCTGTTTCCCAACTATCAAGACTTGAGCAGCATCTTCAGTCATACACTGCTTCCACCATGATTTCTTTTCCTGCTAACTATAGGCCCAAAAGCCACTGGGCCAATCATGGACCAAAACCTCTGAAACTGTCATCATGTGATGGGCCAATATAACAGCCCAGGCTTTTGTGTATGACAAGGAAAGAATGGCCAGACACATACCCAGGAAAAAAGTCATAAGCAGCTACACTTGAAGATCACAGGAAGTTGTGTGAATGACAATTTTGTGCCAAGAAAGATAGGACAGACTAAGAAAGGTACGAGGGTAGGAGACAAGCACTGCACATAAAATAGCAACAGAAGCAGAGCCATAAGAAGCCTGAATCAATCAGACTTTCAGAATCTAAAGGCCAGGCACCTCCACGTGGGGCCTCCAACTGAATGTCCAGGTGGGACTGATAGCATTGATTGACAGGGGGCTCAGTCATTTGCAGGGATTGCAGCAGGCCTGCTTGTCCCAGAATTCATGGTGATCTTATTTATGTTTATGATATATAGTACATATTTAGGAAGCTGCAATGACATGAGAGTGGGGTGACAGGTCAGTTGTGGAAACCCCACCTACGTGATCTCTGATCAGAGATCAAGATTTTTGTTATTTTATATTCTACCCTCTTAGCACAATAGAAGCAGGAATATTCATAGGATGTTTGTCTCTGTTCCTTTTCTTGTTGCTGACATAAAATACTACACACTCAAAGCGAAAGGTGCAAAGCTCTAGTGAGCTCACAGTTTGCAGAGGTTTCAGTCCATATTTGGCTATCTCCAGGGCAGGGTGGCATGGCAGGAGAGAAACAACTCAAGGGCAGAAGGTAACAAAACAACAAAGGTGACTCCAGCTCTCTCTGTCCCTTGTAGCTTAGCCAGGTTACATAGAGCAGGTAACACTCATGCATGCCCTTAATTCTAGCACCCTTGATCCTAGCATTGCACCATGAATCAACTCTGACACCACAAACTCTATATCCAGCCACCTGTGAGAAAGCTGCACCTATGACTGCATG
>PVKN010034644.1:0-10000 GCA_004027915.1 Capromys pilorides
GGGGGCTAGATTTTGCACATATGGGAAGGGGACCAAGAGATGTAGAGGTTGGGAAGGGGTTTGAAAAGAATTAATATTTGTCAAGTCCCAACCACCCACAGTAAGTGTGATAGTTATCTGTTCAAATCATTACCTATGAAGATATAATAGGGAAAGGATTTTAGAATGGAGAAAGAGTGGAAGGAGGGGAGGCAAAGACAGACAAAAAGAATTGAGGTATGACATCTGTACCTTTTCTGTAAGGTGAAGATAAACATTATGTATGATAAACATGTACAAAAAAATAATAACCAAAGATTATGTCTGGTGAGATGATGGCACACTCCTAAAATTCCAGGTCCTCATGGGGCTGAGGAAGGAGAAACACAAGTACAAGGTGATGTTGGACAAGTTGGTGAGACCTTGCCTCAAAGTAAAATCACAAATGAGCTGCATGTAGTTCAGTAATATAGCATTCTCCTACCATGTGTGAAGCCTTGGGTTTAATCCCCATTTTTGCAGTACCATCCTTATCATTATCGTTATTATAGTACTATCATGATTCAAACCTTCAGGTGAACTTCGATGCTAGATGTCATACATGTGGAGGGTGAGACCCACATGGAGCAGACTGCTGCCTGAGAAATGGTCCGTCTGAAAGTGAGAATTCTCTGATCAGGGACTGAAACCAGTGGCCACATTTTCAGTGCATCTACAAGTAATTTGTATTTCTTCTGAGAAGTGTCTATTCATTTTTGGACTGAATCTTCCTACACAGGATAGAAGAAACAAAGAGATATAGAGGCAGAAGCAGAGAGTTAAATATGTTGCTTTCCGAAGATAGTTTAGCACCCTACCTAGTTTGGAAAAAGGATTTAATGAAAATTATTCATAAAAATAAATTACTGAGTCCAGAGGAGTGGGTGTAGTGATACCTATTGGGGTAAACTGAGGAGGACAGCACAGTGCACCATGGAGCAGGGATCATCTCCCACTGGACTAAGGACAGCCTAGTTCTGAAGCTTCCAGGCCATCCTGGCCCTAAGGATTTTCTAAGTGCTCTCCGTAGGGTTACAGTTTTCTCCCACTGCTGACATAATCCACCTACGTCCATGTTATTCTCTGCTTTGTGCTGAGAGACAGAAAGGACATGAGATGCACAGAGATAACAGTAAAATGCTCAAAGTTTTAAGGCTCAGCAAAAAGGAAAGTGGGAATTAGCATCAGAACCAAAAATCAGTCTAAAATACAAAAACATGGACTCCCGAATTGTTGCCAAGGTATTCTATACAGGTAATGAAGTTGTATCCACCAATCCTGGAAATAATTTGCTACATCTTGAAACATCCTTAAGCATCTTAAAGTCTCCTCTCTGTGTCAGTCCCTAAGTGAATTGGCACTTGCTTCTAACAGAAAAGATTGGCGCAGAATGCAAAGGTGGATACTCTGGTCTGGCTATCATGTGTTTCGATTATAGGTGTCATTTTGCATAAATAAGAAATCCCAATGCTTAAAACAAAAAGTTAGTCACAATCTGTGGAGGACCACCCAAGAAGCTCTCCTTGAACAAAGAGCAATCATCTTCATTTTTGCAGAGTCTGACCCTATTTCCTTGCATTAATATGTACAGAGTTGGCTAGGACTTTTTCTTATCCCTTCAGTTGGCTTTAAACAATGGATATTGGTCTCGCTTAGGTGCTTGTGGTAGTCTTTGAAAATGGTACATCTGTTTCCTCTTTAACCTCTACTTGCTGCTCTTTAACAAGAGCCAGGTCAAGAGCCAAGACAGGATGAAGAGCCAATCCTGTCACCTGGGAACCTCAAGATAGAGGCTATGGCTTCCTGGGTGGGGCTTGGAAGATTACACATGAGAGCTGAAGCACCAGATCCCAAAACATTAGATAGATACTATATGAATTGCATAATGCAGATTACTCTCTACCTATCCTTCTCTCTGCATACTGCAGAGCTAAAGACAGGCCTCCTTCCTAGCCCAGCTCACAGTACTCACCTACTTCCTGATATTCTCTGTCATTCATCCTTAAGCCACTCCACCTTCATGACTGAATAAAACCAAGGCTTGATCTTGGGTCAAGACTTTAGTTCCAGATGGCCATCACCATGGCTGGACTTAGGACTCCTTGGCTCCCAATAACTACAGATAAGCTTTAGTGTCTTTTTTCTTGCTGTGGGTTGCACTGGACATGGTAGATTGGAATTAACATTTCAGGAATCCAATAACTTATCCATGGGTTTACTAATATAAACTTCCTGGAATGAGACAAGGATCAGGAAGGGTTCTCTGCAACGATCAGCATCAAACCTCACCTTCCCCCCTTTGTCCATAACAAGTCTGATGCACCAATCTGTTTGTTTACATTATTCTTTCTTATGCCTGCCAAGAATGATGCCTGGTTGAATTTGTAACTGAGTGGTCACTGAAGGTAAGGCTCTCTTTGTCTTTATTGGATTTCACATATCCATGGGGATACTGACTGCCCAAAATTCACATCCAGGAGGTTAATTTATTCAGCCCATGAAACATTTATCTTCAGACATTATAGATAAGATGATGTCACTGTTATTTTATTCTCTTATGTCTCCAGCATAAGTTGTGTTGTCATTTTTATTTGCAAGCACAAAACAGAACTTACCTGCCTCCAGAGAAAGGAACAGACAAGGCTTTTTTTTTTGTGCTTTGCAAAATAACCTGGGTTTTCAAAAAACCCAACTGTGTGTGCCCCTATTCTTGGCAGAGGTATATTTCTATAGACACTCATGCTCTGTAAAACTTGGATGAACAGAATATTGACGAGATTTCTTTTTTCTAATCACTTGCTCATTTAACATGAAAAAGTAAATGACATCCTTGCTTATTTTATTTACTTTTTATGTATTTTTTACTAAAACTGTAAAAGAATACAGGCCTTTGGTATCACAATGTACAAGTATGAGTGATTAGTAAGATGCAAATACTCAGTTAATCACCAAGAAAAACCATTTGGGGGTCTACATAGCCTTCTTTATAGTGGCAATAAAGACTGAGGAACATTTGAATATTAATTTTTCACATAAAATGTTAATGAGATGCACAACAGAGACTATCTTTTCATTTCTGAATGCTATAAGATAGTCTGGACCATGATTCTATTTATCCTATGAAGTGTTTCTCAAGTAGTAGAATCCTAGAGACTTTCTAACAGCTGCTTTCATGTTTATGATAGATTTTTGTTTAATAGCTAGCTAAGAAAATAATGTAAAGCACACCAGCTTGAAACTATAATAATTCACAAGTACATAGTGCTCTGCAGTTTAAGGAGAACTGTTAAGTCCATTATCTCTCAGTTTGGCTTGCCAGGAAGACAGATTCTGAGATCAAGGTTAGTACCAGGAAATATATTGCAGTATAATCCCAGTCAAGAAAAGGAAGAAAATTGGGCCTGCCAGAGGATAACATGGGGTGTGATGTAGGTGCTGTGAAGGTTCTGGCCAAGCCTATGGTGAACTTGGCCCTGACCTGGACCTTAAGTCTGTTCTGAGCTCTGGTGGAAGACTGGGCTTTTGCATTAATCTGTCAACCCGTTATTGCATATGCGTTGCTTCAACAGGCACCAGAGAAAAAACAAATCATTTCTACCAACCCAATGTGACGGCACTAAGTGTTTAGGCAGTTCTCTTTCCTCTCCTGGACATATGTTTACTCCAACAACTGCCCCAGATGCCCTTGGGGGTTGACTGCAGCAGCCCTTCGAGGTAAGCTTGTGGTGTTGTCCTTCTGGACACTGGGCTTCTCCCCCGATGAGAGAAATCCTGATCTGAATGCTGGATTTGGAGCATAAACAGGAGAAAGGACCAACATACATTATTGGAGCAGCTTCCCTCCGAGTCCTGACTCTTCACACTGTACTTCCTGTGACTACCCGGTAACAGCATACTTGCTGACTGACTAATTAATTTGGACCTAGGGACAACTTCATTTCTCTCTCTCCTCTTTCTACATTATCTTCCATAACTTGTTTAGATGCATCTGTAAATTCTCTCTCTGTGTGTGGGAAAGGTGGCAGATGATATCTTTCTGTTTTGAAAATTTTCTGTTTTCCTTTAAATTCACCTCCTAAAGGTCACCCTGTGTATTCATGGCTAAATAAGAATTTAGAGCCATCCTATGTCCTCCTTGGACTCCATAGTGTGGAGTGCGTGTGTGTGTGTGTGTGTGTGTGTGTGTGTGTGTGTGTGTGTGTGTGTTTAGCCTCAGCCTTGAGTACACTGTCTCAAGCAAGGGGCAACCACAGCTAGGGCACACATTCACCCCCTCTACTTGACCAGCTCTATCAAATGAGCTCATTCAAGCAGGGCAGAGAGGACCCAGTGCCCCAGCGCCCCAGCCCATGCACCCCTGCAAAGCCTCCATATTTATCAAGCTGCAGTAGTAGGGTAGCTGACTTACCACAGAACACTATAAATTCTTGCTGTTCCTATCCAGAGTTTAACAGATTTTTAAGAATAAGCGCTCATACAGTTGTACGGTATTAGTCAATTTCTGTAACTCTTAAATGGTCATATGTGCTTATGTGTCCACATCCATAGCTGATCTTTGGAGAAAAGATCAGTGGATGTTCTTGTTTTCTCAATGATTTATGGGAATGAAACTCCAAACTTTAAAGATACCTGGGACAAGTTTGCGTTCTCCAATATAAAAGAATGAATTTTAGGAACTATGGAAGTTAGGAGAAGAATGTATTTATTTGGGGAAAGAAAGTTTTCATCTGAGAGAGGGACAGAAGGGCACCTGAGTGGCTTGCCAAAGACCCTGCCTTTTCTTTTCTTTTTTTCTTTCTTTCTTTCTTTCTTTCTTTCTTTCTTTCTTTCTTTCTTTTCTTTTGTCTTTTTGAAATAGGGTCTCACTATGCAGTTCAGGCTGGCCTTGAACTCACTTTTGTAGCCCAGGCTGGTCTCGAACTCACACTGATCCTCCTGCCTCACCCTCCCAAGTGCTGGGATTACAGGCATGTGCCACCACGCCCGGCGACCCTGCCTTTTTGAGGGGTTTTATAGAGCAAAACCATGAGGTGAGGTAGGTCTATAGAAGACAACATGGGAGGGCATAAGGTGAGGCAAAACTGTAGTCCACCAATACGAGTAGTTGCTTGAGTGAAATTGATTAAGTTGGGATCAAATTGGGAAGTGAGTCATATAGCAAGGGGGCAAGAATATAGAATAGTGTCTCTTCCTACAGGAAGTTGGGCTAGTGACTCTTTCTGGCTTTTTCAAGGTAATTGATACATATTAGAATATTAATCCCTGATGCCTACCACTAGGGAGGTGTGTGGCTGCACTCATTTAATCTTTTGTCTTGAGCTCTGGCCCACAGCGGGGGTGCCTGTCTCTCATAGTGCTATAAAGTATCTTGTGTTTGGTGCCCTCTCCTTCCATGGCCTAGCGCCATCTGACTGTGTATAATATTTCTCTCTGCCTACAACACCGTAGCTGTGCTTTGGAAGACTGCTTTTAGAATGTAAGCAATTTTGTGTTCTTCCCAAAAATTAAGTTTGGATTCCTTAAGAATAGAGAACACAAGAACACTACTTATTTCACAAATCAGCTTTTTATTTTTTTTAACTTTCTTTCTCTTTCTTTCTTTTTTTCTGGTCTGCTCAGATGCAGGGCTGGCACAGCATGTGATGCTAGGGATCAAACCGAGGTCCCTGGGGTTGCCCAAGCTTGCCTAAGTAGGCTCTTTAGACCACTGAGCTATCTCACCATCCCAGAAATCAGCTTTTACAAATACACATCCTTTGCTCATTTCAGGACTTTACAAAGCACTGTGTATGGATGAATTTTGCTCTTTTGAAGTTTATTCTTTCTTTGTGAACATCAGCTCCTGACCAAAGACCTGGAAATACCAAAAGTAAGCTCCACATTGGGAGGAACTTCTGCTTCCTTACTTCATAGCAGAGCTGACTTGAAGTTTTATGCATCTGAAAACTCTTGCAAGCTGATAATGCTGAGTTTGGCGAGAAGCCCAATAGATGGAAATGGGAATTCGATTCCAGCCTCAGGCCACATGGCATGTGTAAGACCTGTTGAGTAGCCCATTTTATAAGAATGCTTAATGTAGGAAACAAAATACAGCTGGAACCTTCTCCCTAGTCATTTTTACTGAGAAGAGAGTAGAGAGACCCATCTGAAGAGCAGTGCAGAAGGGTTGCACATCAACTTCCTTTTGCCCCAGAGTCAGGCTCCAGGGTTGATGTGAGACTTTATGAAGGCGCCAGCTGTGACGCTGGCAGCACCAGGCAGCGAAGGCATGAGGCCCATCTACACAGTGCAGCACAGGTCCGGCTACTGTCTGCCCTGCAGGCACCACTGGGAAGCAGGCCGGACCTGGAGTTGATTTAAGTAGCAAAGACATTTCCACAGATCATAACTCCATCTATCAGAGAATTTGCTAAACCACTCCAAAGTCTCTAAAATAATTTGTATGAGGTTCTTGTTTTCTCTTAGTAAATTAAACACAACTATCTGAAATGGCTTTCTGTTCTTTTCTGCCCAGAATAGTCCTGAGCTTGAAATTGTCTTGCTTCAGCCTCCCAGCCTGTTGTGATTGTAGCCTCACCATACTTTGCTCTATTGTTACCTTTTATTGTGAGACAGACTCTCTCCAAATTTTCAGGCTGGCCTTGCGTCCACCATTCTCCTGCCTCAGCCTCTCAAGCAGCTGGGATTACTGGGGCGTATCATCCTGCTTGACTCTGTCTTTAAAATAAAATATAAAATGTAATTGTATGTTAAAATATTAAATGATATAAATAAAAATATAATATTAATAAATATTAAATTATTTCATTAAAAAATCATATTGGATTAGTCCTTAATAGGCAAAGGTTGTAATATATATTTAAATCATACTTATTTTAAAATTTAAGTGTAATTTTTTTCTCATCAAGTAAAGACATTGTAGGGAATTTAGAAAATACATGTAAGCAAAGAGGAGTAAACAAATCTTAGGACATCATTATAATGATTATGTGAAGTGGTCTATATAATAGCTTACATGTATAGCCAACTATTTTATATATTTAAGTTATTTATCACTGTGATAATTTATACCAATAAAATTTTTTAAAAATTTGAAACAAATTTCTTCTATTTTAGAATACATATTTTTGAGTTGATTTGCAGACTTGAAATAATGTTTACAGCTTTGGCCTTTGAAATGAAAGTGCCAATTTATTCCTCAGTAGGATTGGATCAGTTTTCACCACCACTACAAGTAGATGAAAACACGTAATTTTTAAATACATTCTTCTGGCTGGGCTGATAGCTCAGTGAACTAATGCACATGCGTGGGCAGAGCGCAGAAGCCAGGGTTTGATCCCCCACATATGGTGCTGGCCCTGCCCCCAGAGCACAGTGAGCCGGTGAATGAGACTGAGTGTGGTGATGCACGCCTCACCTGTAATCCCAGTACTTTGAGAGGCTGAAAACAAGAGAACTGCTATGAGTCCGATCTATGTAGTGAGAGCTTGTAATCCCTGTATCCCCTCCTAAATGCATACAAAACAATAAAAAATAATAATAAATAAATACATTCACCAACACCAAGAAACCAAAAAGGATTTAATACCTCTGTCTTTTATTGAATAACAGACATCACTTAAAAATTTTGTGCATGTTTTAATCTTAACAAGATTGAATCTTTTTATCATATGAAATAGATACATACATACATATATATATATATATATATATATATATATATATATATATATAAAATGTACAGACAAGCCTTCCTTTGCAAGCATAATTTATTCTGAAAACTGTCTTGTAATCCAATGTATTTGCAGCCAAATCAAACTATAAGAAATAATGGAAACTCATTTCATTTCACTACCCCAAAATATTCATATAAATGGTTAAAATACTGTGATGTAATATAAAATTATAAAGAAGATACAAAATATAATTAAAATAAACAAATTAACCTGCATTTGCCTTCTTCATAAACCTTGAGGACTGCTACGAGTGTCTCAAGGGAGAAAAGTGATTGTGCAGGAGCCCTTTGCTGTCGCTGACAGAATCCCTGCTATCTATTGGCTCAGTGAAATGTTTTTCTTTCCTTGCAGCTTTAACAAGGATTCTATCCAGTGAAGCTTGCTTTTGCCTTCTATTGAGGATCTTATGGAAATGGGACATTGCATTGCCATTAAACAGTTTCATCACATGCACCACTACAACTTTATTCAGATAGTGATGTTCCTATAAAACTCTGTAGTCTTTCGCACATTTTTCACGTTGCTCTAATATCATCTGAAGTGAGGGATTCCTTGGCCTTTCCTCCCTCTCTGCAGAGGAGATCTCCTCCATCACCTCTTCCTGGTGGGAGATGATCACCCACAGTCATGCAGTGAGAAAGACAGAGGGAGAGCAGAAGACAGGGAAAGAGAGGGAGAGACAGAGACAGAGACCATAGAGAAACACAGGGAAAGAGACGGAGCAAGTGAGAGAGAAACACTCACTCAGTTGTAATCATGAGATATTCAGCATTGCCTACCACTTATATTGCAAAACAACACTGATTTATCAAGTTAAATTTATTGGACATGTTTTCTCATCTTGCAAAACAAATTACTTGCAATGCAAGATTTTACTGTATATATGTGCTTGTGTTTGTGTGTATGCATGTATTTCTATGTGTATCTAGCCAGTTTATTGATCCTAAGTCATTTAAAATATTTGGATCTTTAGTTTTTTATTGATTATTCATACTGTTTACATATTAAAAGTCCTTCCATTAATAATAAAATTTCAAGATATTAGCATTATTTATCAATCTAATGATAAACTACCCTATGTGATTTTTCTTTTTCACTCTTGTTACATAAACTTACATGTATTCCTTACAAGTATATTTCTTTAGTAAAGAGTAAGATAGTAACTTAGAAGATGCTGTCCAAAAGAGATTAGACAGAAAAATCAATAGGGCTGGAAATTAAATTAAGATCTGTTTGAGTCTTAACTTACGTTTTAGCACAAATTTGCATTGCTTTTGATCATTACCTCTTCTAACCCGTAGTTCAGGACTTGGCAAACCTTACCTGTTGCATCCATGTGAACCTGGGGTGTCTCTAAGTGGTTTTCCTCCCCTTTGATCACTGTGGCATTTCCTGAAATATAGTCTTTGGTGTGTATAGTATGAGTTTTAGCCCTTCCTAAAAGCCAAGTAGGCAAATCGCTTATCTTTATTTCATTCTTTCCTTTTCTGTATTTAATAGCCATACATGTGTAAGATTGTTTAAGCCAAATAATGATAATGCAATATGCAAGAATTGTTATTAATAAGCTGCACATTTTTAGATGAAGCTCTACAGAACTTGCCAGAGAGATTCATCTGCTGAAATGCTAATACAGACAATCTGCAAAAGCAGACCCCGAGGTCCCAAAGAATAATAATAGAAGGCCAGTCATGCACTTTGCAGTAAGTTCACATGGAGAACACACTTCAACACCCAGTGCCACATTTTGAAACAGAGGTAGACAAAACCCTCTACATCAAGAAGACAGACAATAGCCTGATAAGACTGCCAGACTACTAAAAAGCTCTTTAAGTGTTGTGTAGCTTCTATACAGAAGGAGAAATGTTATAAAAAATATAATGAGCAGCTTTATCCTATGAAAAAATATAATACTATTATTATAAGGACACATTATTTGACTTGAGGGGAAAAAACCTTCTGACAACTAGAGATATTCAAAACTTGAAAGAATTGACTTTTGAAAAATATTATACCATTTTAGTTAAAAACTTACAAGTTCAGATTTGAATCATTAACCGTGTGACCTGTAGGAAATTACTAAATTTCTCTGAGTCACTGGGCCTTTATGCTCCAATTTCTGATAGCAGTAACACTCATTACCCACTGTTGTTATGAAGATAAAATACTAATGGGATGCTTGCAGAAAAGCACTCCCAATAAATATAATTAAACTGAGCTGGATGTCGGGTTTCATTGTTTCACCA
>PVKN010034645.1:0-11785 GCA_004027915.1 Capromys pilorides
CAAGTAGCCCAAGGAGCTCATGGGAGGGTGGGGTCAGTGTGTAAGAGTGGGAGACTGTCCCCTGGCCTGGACTGACCTTTCTGGGGCAGTTTGTGAACTGGAATCCTGGCACTTCCCAGCTCCTCGGACTCAAGATTTTGCTCCTGACTGTGGCGAGTCAGGTTAAGGTTCATGCCCACACAGGGTTAAATTCACGTGCAGGCTTTCTGCTTTTTTTTCAGCCTTTGCTAAAGTTGAGACTTCGGCTTTAACTTGATCCTAGCACCTGAAACACTCCAGCCAGGAGAGCAAGAGCCAAGGAATGAGTTGCTAAGTTCTATAAAGATGGCACCTGTAAGCCGTGGGCGTCATCCTCACTCACCGTCCAATCCCACCTCTCAGGGTCAGAGTTCAAATGTACACAACTGTAAGGCATGGTGACTAATCCTGATTTTGCTAAGCTCATTTTTCACCAGGTATAGGCTGAAGACTAGAGTTTAATGCTCAGCTCTGAAATTTATGCTATACTGCCTGAGTTGTTCTGAGTTTCTCTCAGATTTTCAGTTTCCTTTTCTGAAAGTATGGCAACACAATATCTAGCTTGGTGTCTTGGACTACACAGTAAAGTAATAAATAAAAACACACTGAGATCCTGCTACTACTACTGGTAACTTTAACGCTGGTCAGTGCATGAAATGGAAAATGAAATCACCCGCATCTTCAGTTCCAACACATGGACCTCTACTAGTGCTCAATGTGCATCTAGTTATCTGTGTTGCTGTTAACATGTTGCAAGGAATGTGATGCCCTTGATATAGTTAAGCTGTTCTAGTAACCAAGATATTACCCAGCCATTTACAAGAACGTCTATAAATGAATAAAGAAAATAAACTTTGAAAAGGGGCAAAGAATCTAGACTAACATTGAATTCATTTTCTAAAACTTCAAAAGAGTCTTCAGATCCACAGGAAATACTGTGAAGTCAGCTGATCACAGGAAGTCTGTTGAAATATACTGGCAATCTCAGAATAGTAGTATTATTAGTTTTTGTAGATCTCAGGAACTGAATCTGAAAACAAAAACTCTGCTTCATTTGACAGAAATAAAGGGGGAGTATAAGCTTTTGTCTGTTTTTTTTTTTTTTTTTTTGGTTTGCTTCTTTTTTGAGACAATATTGTTATGCAGTGCAAGCTCGCCTTGAACTCACTATGTAGCCCAGGCTGGCCTTGAACTCGTTGGGATCCTCCTGCCTCAATCGCCTCAGTACTGGGATTATCAGTATGTACCACTATACTTGGCTGAACATTTTATCACTGTAACAAAATACCTGAGATAACTTAAAGAAGTACAGTAATATCTCAGTTCATGAATGTTTCTGTTGGCTATTGAGTCTGAGACATCTTGTACAATGAACACTTTTTTTTTTTTTTAGGCAAGAATCTACAGGGTGCTCAGGGTCTCACTACTAGATTGGATTAGGAGTGATCCGCCTGTTTACAGCCTCCCAAGAGCTGGGATTATAGGCGTACAGCACCATGCCCAGTCTCAACTGTCTCAGTGTGCCCCAGGGGCAGGGCTGCCACGGCAGGCCCAGGGATCAAACCCGGGCGCTTTAATCCACTGAGCCCTCTGTCTGCAAACAATTTAGTTCATAAAAGTTTTGCAAAGTTTCACTTCTGTTCATAAATTCCACTTTGGTTTCCAAACAAGACCATGGCTGTCTTCCCCAAAATTATAAAACAAGTTAGTTTGTTGACTAAGGTTCCATGTAGTTTGGCTCAGAGTTTTCAGGCATGGTGAACTGGTTGGCTGTGAGCCTGTATATATATATATTTATGTATAATCCAGGCTGGCCTCAAATTTCCAATCCTCTGAACTTGTTTTTTGTTGTTGCTGTTTTTAATGATGATAATTTCTTCAGCAAAAATCACCACTTGGGGCTTAACTTTAAACACACCCCTTTCCTGGCCAAACTGCAAGTTTTTCAATTTTTTCTGCTCAACTTTTTGCTCCCCATTTTTACAGTAAGTCTAACTAAAGGCAGCTAGCAATACCCATGCCACTGTCTTGAGTGCCTGTGCTGCCTTGAACAACTGGTGTCTCTTAAGCTCTGCCTTCCATGAAGTCCCAGCAAGGACGAAGTACACACCAAGCTCTTTGCTGGAATGCACCATCAACCAATGGTCTCCAGAGCAGCCCCCACGACTCTTTGTTCCCATATGAGCACATCTGCTCATGTTCTCATGAGCACATCTGTACAGTCCACATTCCTGTCAGCACTCTGATGGTTTGGGCTCCCACTAGACCTGCCCATTTAGCTCAACTCAGTGTTCTAAGCTTCTCTCACCTGATTCTCAGATTACAAACACATCCCAGCTCCTCTAATTTCACAGGCTTCTGAACCACATCACATATGCCCACAAAATCTCCATTTCTGGGCACCATCTTTTTTCTTGTACTTGGCATATTTAACCCAGAACCTTTGAACTGAGATAAATCATCAGGCCTCTTTAATTTTTTATCTTGAGGAAGGGTCTCACAAAACCACAAAGGTGCCCAGGTCAATTTTTAATCCTGCTTCCTTACATCTCCCAGAGGGCTGGTTTCTGACACCACACCTGGCTTCAGTATCAAATTTCTGAGGGCTTTTTCTTACTGTACAAAATACCTAATATAAGCAATTTAAATGAGGACTCGTTTTGGTGTACGGTCCCAGGCTTCAGTTCCTGCCTAGTTGTAGCAAGACAAAAGACCACAGACAGGCTTCCACCTCCTGGCATCCAAGCACAGCAAGCGAGGCACTGAGAAGGGCCCCAGGACAAGACTCATTTGGGAGACAGATGCAGGCCTCATCGCCAAGCAGCCATTCGGCTATGAACTCACTGAGAGGTTCTCCTCTGAGGAGGTCAGCACCCTCCCAGCCTAGGAAGTCTCCAAAAGCCCCACCTCTGGACGTTGCTGCCCTGAGAACCAAGCCTTCGGTGAGTGAGCCTCTTGGGAGGCATTTCAGACCTGAGCTGTAACAGGGAGCCTTTAATAAGTTTGAAATACCTTCAAATCTATAAATAAAATTATACACAGCTCTAGAAAATACTGTGAAGACTCAGAAATGCCTAAAGGTATCTTGGAATGAACCTAAATTCCCGAATGACTCAGCATCCAGTATTTGTTTAGCCAAGCAGAACCCACACCTCATAACCCTCGCATGCCCCTGGAGGTGCTGATGCTACCAGAATGCAGAGCTGCCTGCTTCGGCAACTGCTTAGTGTAACCAGCTACATGCACACAATGACCTAGTGACAGCAAGACAGAATGGGAACCTTGAGGAGGGAGGAACCAAGTGGGCTCAGTCAAGCAGAAATGATTTACTGCTTAACAACAGAAGCATTCTTATCCAATGACATCCTCTATAGGGCTCCTGTAATTAAACTTGCTAAGAGTGGGTCTTAACTTAAGCAGGCTGCGGCAAGGCAGACTTCCTTGCCTGCCCATCAGCCAAGGGACTTACAAAGCTCTTTGTACTATTGTGAAGGCCACAGTTCCAGCTCACTGTACCTGTATCAGCTGAGCTCCCTGCAAATCAAGATTAAAAGGTAAACACTATAAAAATTTTTTTACCAGTACTAGTTACATTTTAAAGTAATCCAGGGGCTGGGAGATAGCTTAGCAGTTCAAGCCCTTGCTGGCAAGAGCAAGGTCCTGGGTTCGAACCCCAGTACTACATAATCCTGAGTGTCGCGCTGGTCACTGAAACCAGGCGTCGCAGCACATGCCTGTAAACCCAACGTTGGGGAGGCTGAAACGGGAGGATCACCGAGTCTGAGCTGAGCTGTGTAGCAAGATCCTGTGCCAAATAAATAAAAGATTAAAAAAATACAGTAATCCAGTTAATATAGTGATTACATTTTCAGATAACATACCTTAAAGCAATGGATCCAAGTGTTAATTTTTTTTTATTTTTTTTATTT
The DNA here is from genome assembly GCA_004027915.1 of Capromys pilorides. Lineage (NCBI taxonomy): Eukaryota > Metazoa > Chordata > Mammalia > Rodentia > Capromyidae > Capromys > Capromys pilorides. The sequence goes on from PVKN010034645.1 coordinate 3,948, forward strand.
TTCCATACTGGGGTTCAAAATCACGACCTTGCACTTGTCAGGCAGGCACTTGTGCCACAGAGCTATCTTCCCAGCCCTGGAAACTAAGTTATAATACCGCATGAAATCTGCAAATATGTTGTTTAAAAATGTGTTTGCCCTAACTGCTAAGACAATGACTTTGCACCGTAAAAGAGCATGAAGGTCCAAGTGTTCAAAGACTGGCTGTGTAGCACAGGGGCACAGTGCTTGTCTGACATCTTGAGGTCTGGGGTTTGATCCCTAGCACACCTCAAGGTATAAATTAAAAATATCTAAAAGGGGGAGCGAGCAAGTGAGCGAGCGTGTGCACGAGCGAGCACACTCAGCACACACTTGCATTTCCCAACTCCTTTAGAACACCCTCCAAACACAATTAACTTCTTTCATCTTGGGGACTGAATCCATGTGCTCTACACACGCTACACACCCAGCTCTGCTCTTTTTTTTCCAGATAGTGTCTCGGTTACTTTTCTCTCATTGCTGGGACAAAATACCCAACACCCAAAGTGAAGGAAGGAAAGGTTTATTTAGCTCAGTTACTGCAGGTTTTAGTGCATACTCAGCTGGCTCAAGGCAGAGTGGCACAGGGCAACTGTTGTTCATGGTAGGGGAAGAATAGCAAAGAGCAAAGGGTAGAGGCGGTAGCTGCAAGGGCAGAGAAGCAGAGGGCGCAAGCCTCTCTCCCTTATGCTGCATCCAGGCTATCTGCCCCAGGGTGGGTGTAGCACTCACACCCATAATCCTAGCATAGGATCATGAATTGATCAAAACCTCTGGAAGACTGCCTGATGACTGCAGGCGGCTTTGGGGTGACACCTAGATACAAGCCATAACAGATGTGGTCTTCCTATGCTGTTCAGACTGGTCTTGAACTTCCAGGCTGAAGCATACCCTCACTTTCAAGTGCTGGGACTGCTGAATGCACCTCTGCACTGAACTCTGCACATGTTTTACACAATTTCTGTAGCTTTACCATTTTGATACTTTTTCTCTGAGCAGAGTCATTTCAAAATTCTGTATCTAGTAATTTTTGTCATTTTTCTGACTTTCACTGTAGCATTTCTTTTGGTTAAGGTATATTTGGTTCCCCAGGTCAATCTCTGAAGGTCAGATTGATTCTCCACTTTATATCTATTTTCCAAATAAGAGGGGAACAGGAAAAGGACAACACTTCTAGCAGGAAGACACAACTACTACTATTCTAAAAAAAAAAAAAAAAACAACACTAAGGGAACTTCTGCTTACATCTCCTTTTCAGAATTGTGTTTCATAATCACCCTATAGGCTGGCAAGTCTTCTTGTTGAAGATGAGCACATTCTAGAGATGAGAACCGAGTATGGAGAGACACGAATCAATTCCATGTTCCCGACTGTGGAACTGCACAAGTAGTGAGCTTCCAGCACTGTTTCAGAGAAGGAATTATACAGGCAGTCACATGGACTCACTCTCCTCTGGCTCCTTTAACTTCAAAGCACAATGGGAATTCTCATTCCCGTGGCTTTGAAGCCCACTGGTGTCCTGTGAAGGTTCTCCAAATAAACCTGTCACTGCCACAGGCATAAAAATCTGCAAAAAAAATCAAGGCCCTGGACGGAACCACTTCTGGCTAGGGTCTCTATAGCTGCCACCTTTTCCTAGCTAGGCAGGACCTTTAAGACATTCTAAGGTAAAAACCAGTCAACAAATACAAGTGTAAGAGAGAAAAGATTCAAACTTACACAAGCAGAGAAAAAAAAATGAGTCAAGATTTCATGGTCTGAAAACATTTAGACTAAACATAATAGAACTACTATAACCTCTTACAATTCATAAACACTTAGCATAAATCTGTTAAAAAGTGCAACATACTGTATGATTTCTTGAAAGCAGTGGCTATTGAATGAAATGTAAAGTACAATAACACACCAAAGAAATCCCACACAATGAGAATGTAATTAGCAGCAGGCTATTCAGACTAGATACAAATCAGTCTTAACAATTTCCATGTTTGTTTTCAACTTTGCCTCATAAAGCCACTGATAACTGGATAATTAAGGCTTCTTTCAAGCATGGGATTTCCAACATTAAAAACTGCATTTTCAGTGCAGGAGTGAGGGGCAGAAGGGTAACTCAGTGGCACAGTACTTGCCTAGCATGCACAAGCCTCTGAGTTGTATCCTCAGGATCATTAAAAAAATTCTAAATACTTTTATAAAGAAATGAAAATGCCACAAACTACATTGTTTGCCATAAATTCATACAGCACAAGTAAAAGGCAGCCAGCTACAGTGGAGCACACCTGTAATCGCAGCACTCAAGAGGTTGAGGCTGTAGGATCACCAGGAGTCGAGGCTAGCCTGGGCTATGTACATCGTGAGAACTTGTCTCGAGGAACAAACACAGAGTGCAATCTAACTGAATTTACACATGCACTCCTTTTCTCTGACTTTACATGTTTTCAACATACTTTATTAGTGTTTATTAAACATCAGTAATTAGGGAAAAGGAATTATCTTTAAAATTGCCTACTATGTACTTCAACTCTTCCTCCCCCAAGCTGCTCCCCTCACCAAAATCTAATACCAAAGTGAACAATGATTCACTGTACTATCTGAGGCAACACGAAGCATACTGTAACCTTCATTCCTCAAATATCCAAAAATTTCAACTTTTTACCTTTATAAGTAAAAGAACTCAAGTGTCTAAAAGTGAGGAAAAGGAAAAATACAAAGTGTGAAGATCCTTTCACTGAATTTTTCTCTATACCTCTCCTTCAAGCTACAAGTAGTCTCCACATTAGCATTAAAGCTATATTGAGTATGCACAACAACAACAGTTTGGTTTTACTTTGAAACACATAATCACACAAAAAATAAGTCATCGGCTAACTATATCATAGTTTAACTGGCTCTCAAATAATTTCCCAAGGGGGAAAAAGCACTTCATATTAAGAAACTAGCACATACAATGAAGCGGCTACGTGGGAAATCCTGAGCAAGCTTCCTAAAGCTGCACTACAGGGGTTAAGGGTGTAGGTCAGTGCTATAGCACTGGCCTGCCACAGGAGTGGTGAACCTAAGACGCGTGCCACAGCAGGCTTCTGTATCACTGAAAGCTCTCAAAGGTTCACCAGCACTGGCCTGTGTGTGTGAGGCCCTGGGTGTAATTCCCAGCCCCGAAGGGAAAAACAAAGAAAATACAGATGTACACTTCATCACTGAAGAGTGACGGAATGGAATGATGGGGACATCTGCAGTTGTGTACAGAAGTAGGACATTTCCAATGGGAAAACTGTTACAACAGTTGAAAGGAAAAAAGAACAAATGTTAGGGAAAATGTATAGAATGTTTACTGTTAAATAAGAAAAAATTAATTATCCAACACAAAAATAAGACTTATGGAATTAAAAAATTGTGTAGGGGTGATTTATTTATTCATTTATTTTTACTGTCTTAAAAAAAAATAACATAGGCAGTACAGATCTAGGCCACTTTGAATTGGGGAAACTCTATGTAAAAAATGAATTGACCTCATAAGGGAAATGACTGAAACCAAATTATACAAAATTGTTCTTGTCTGTAATAACATATTAATGCAGAAAATACTAAAAACACAGTATGGACTTTCCTCCTACGGTTCAAAATTACCCAAATTTCTGCATATTTCCTTTTGAAATTTCTGCTCAACAGTATATGCTACGTAAGCACAAACATGCTGGCCTCCTACTATGAGAATTAGCTTTCATCTCAAACTACTGACACAGTTTTTATAAAGTACATTGTACTTCCATTATAACATCTTTTAGTGGTTCATGTTTATCTGCATGTTACAGAAAGAACACTCGTGATTTTGAAAAGCTTTTTTAGCACTCCAGCAAGATGGATTTCACAACTGAAGCACAGAACTGTACAACTGTATACTTTAAGTTAACTGACAGCTCTAGGAATTAATCAAATATTAATATTTGATTTTTAAAATCAAACCAAGATGAGACTGTATAATTATGAACAGTGAAATAACAGAAAACAGCAAATGAATAAATAACAGTAATTTTTCATCAGTGGCCATTCACAATTTTGCCTTTTGAAAGCTGAAAGAAATTGTCATCTTTGAGTTTCAAATGTTCCGGTAAATCTAGTCGTTTCTTAGCTTCTTCAATGTCTCCTTGAATGGCTGAAATAAGTGACTCTGCAGAGAGAACACACCAAGCGCAGGTAATGAGAAACTCTCTCGCTCAGGCACCTCTAAAAACACACCCCTCTGACAGAGTAAATGCCCAGTTAAGTGTTGCTCAGTTCTGTTTTTCAGGCATAAGGAACAGGAGTGGCTTTGTTAGAAAAGTGAGTTCACCACAGCGCTTCTCTCTGGCACTCTGGCCCTGTCTGCCCTGGGATGCTCTCCCATGCAGCAGCTAGGCCCTCACCAGACACTGGAGCCAGGCTCTCGGACTGTGGAGCTGCCACAGCTACACAGGACATGAGCCACAGAAACATCTCTTCACAAACACTCGTCCTGCATTCACTCAAAGCAACACAGAGAGACTAAGACAGTGACTTTGGGCAAATTACTTAACTTCTTTGTCAATTTTCTCACCTGTGTTATGGGCACAGTAATTCTTCATATGGTTCTTGTGGGGATAAATGAATTCACTCACCTGAGACACTGAAAACAGTGCCTGGAACACATTAAATACTCAAATAATATATTTCCTACTATCACTATTACTAGTAATAACTGTGACAGTAGAAATATTAATATTTAAGTAGGAGCTTACCTAAAGAATCGAAGTTCTTTTCCGGTCTGAGGTAGCCAACAATGGCCACGTTGAGGATTTCACCATAGAAGTCCTCTTTAAAGGTATGTATAATGTGAGTTTCCTATGGCCAAGAATGAAGAAAAGATTAGAGGGGATGCGAAGTCTGAAATCCATCTCCATGGATATAGCACGCTAATTTAAATGAAACAAGTTCTTGTAAAAGTTTTGAAAGTGGCAAGCTGTAGCAGTGCACCCACTATCCCAGCGCTTGGGAGGCTAAGGCTGAAGTATCATTGCAAGTTCGAGGCCAACCTGGGCTGCAAAGTGAGTCGAAGGCCAGTCTGAACTGCATAGTGAAACTTTGTCTCAAAAAGACAAAAGTTTTAAAGATATTCATCACTCCTGTTTCTGTTCCACCCTCACCCATAAACCCAACGTTGTATCACAAATCTGGTATGATTTGCTATTTAAAATGGGTGGAATCTCTCTAGTTCAGATAAATCACATAAGTTTTAGTACATTCCCCAAAAGAACGAATCAGAGAGAGAGAGAGAAAAAAAAATGAGAGATCAAAAGGCAGAAAAACCAACAGAAATAAGACAGGTGACAGGTGAGGCCTGACAGGATGATACCACTGGAAACTGGACGGCATAAGTGTAAACTATGTAGAAACACCTGTTTTGGGGTATGTTTTGAAGCATATATCAAGAGAAAACCCTATCTACAAAGTGACCCTTAAAATTTTTGTATCTATCACCCATCTGCTAATAATATAGTTAAATTGAGACTGGGCATGGTGGCTCATGCCTATAATCCGAGTGCTTTGGAGGTCGAAAACAGAATGATCACTGCAATTTCAATCTGTGTAGTGAGACCCTGTAGACCCTGTACTAAATACATTAAAAAAAAAAAAAATAGCTAAATCATTTTAGCACAACAAAATAAAAAATAGATAATAAAAGTTACAAGTGATCTATTTAAAATGTACATGAGATGCATTCGTCTTTTCTGAACTTAGTAAGTTGCTCTCATACACTTAAAAATGATTTAACCCAAATGAGATCTGAGGTTAAAGTAAGTTTATTTCCTTTCTTAAATAAATAAATACATAACAGTGTAAGGGCCGGGGCTATGGCTCAGTGGCATAAACACCTGTCTGACAAGTGCACAGTCATGAATCTGATCTCCAGTACCATAACCAAACCAACAAAAACAGCCAAGCAGTGTAATCTTCATAAGTCTTTAGTTTTCTTGGTTGGGGAGGCACATGATCTTTTGCAGTCATTAACGGAGTTAAAGGCTGCAGTATTCTTGCCCATTTTGTCTATTTAGAAGGAAAGCACTCTGTACATATGCTTTATGTGCATTTTTTTAAATAAAAAGATATCTTAAATGTAAGGGCAACAGAAGTAGATTCATTTTGTGACTCCTTTCCTGTTCCCTCTTTTATACATGAAAGACAAAGAAGGGTCAGCTTAAAACTCTGTGGCACTAGGGCCAACCAGATATAGCTCAGCAAATTAAAGCACTTGCTTAGGCAGAGCGCAGGGGCCCAGATTCCATCCCGGGCATGCCAGCCCTGCCCCTGGGGCATGCTGAGATAGCAACTGAGACTGGGTGTGGTGGTGTGCACCTGTAATCCCCGTGCTTGGAGGACTGAAAACAGGAGAATGACTACAAGTCCAAACTAAGTAGTGAGATCCTGAAGACTTGTCCTAAAATACAAAACAAAACAAAACAAAACGATCTGTGGCACTTACAGGGTGGGATGGTTCAGAATATTAGTCCTCCCTAAACTGATTTGCTGTTCTCTCTGCAGTGACCATGGATCCAATGTAACCTCAACTGAAATTCTACATGGCAGAAACTGATAAACTACTCTAAAACATATACAGAGGGGGCAAAATTATCCAAGGGAAGCTTGAAAACCAAACTTGTAAACTCACATAAGACCTATCATAATGCTACAGAAATGAAGACCCCTACAGTAATGACTCAAGAAAAACAGGCAGATCAAACATGCATAAATACATTTTTGCACTCTTACACAGGTAAAGTCACTTGATTTACGACCAACATGGCAATGCAGTCCTATCTGGAAAAGGTGACATTTTTAATAAATCACCTGGGCCAATTCCATATCCATTTGAGGAAGGAAAAAAAAAAAAAAAAACACTATCAATTTTGACCTTTATTGTATACATCCAAGCCTCACTTTAATGGATCAAGAAACCTTTTTTCATGCCCCCCACCCCCATATGAGTCTTCCTCTGAATTCAGGCTGCCCTTAAACTCACTAAGCAACCCAGGCTAGTCTCAAACTTGTCGGTCCTGCTTCAGCCTCTCGAATACTGGGATTTACAGACATGCACCACCATGTCCAACTTACGTTTCTTAACTAAATTATTAAAAACACTAATCATGAAAGAAAAATGATGAAGTGAATTATACTAAAATTAAGAATTTTTTGAATGGGGGATGTAGTTCAGTGGTAGAGTGCTTGCCTAGCATGCACATAGCCCTGGATTCAATCCCCAACCTTACCAAACAAGAAAAACAACAAAAAGTACAACATGAAATAGAAGAAATTCCTGATTTCATAATACATAATTCATAGTTCTGACAAAGAGACTGTATCTAGACAATACTAAAAACTTCCTTAAGACAATAAAAAAGATAACGCAATTTCTAAAACAAGAGCGCAACGCTTGAACAGGAATCACAGACATTGGTCACTAGCAAAGCAAAAGAAAGAAAAGGCAAAAAGAGAAGCCCTGAAATGTATCAATAATGTATCAGTGAAAAACTGCCTTTCTCTTATCAACAGACTTGCAAGGCATTCCTTAACTGGCTCAATGGCAATATTTCTGTTATCCACTCCACTCACAAGAAAAATCAGTCACTTTTGTTTTCTTCCTCATCCTGTACAGAAGTACTCAATATGCATTTTTATCCATTTTTGTCTTTATCACTTCCAGTAATTCTCATCACTCTTAATATTCACAAGGTAAGTAAAATACTAGGCAAAACACTACACAGTTATGGGTCTTTGCTACTGCTTATACCCCAGCACTTAGCTTT
>PVKN010034646.1:0-11792 GCA_004027915.1 Capromys pilorides
GAAAATTGATAACTATTTCAAGTAAAATAATACTATATTAAATTCTCAGAATTGTGGTTTCTTCAAAAAATAGTTTGAAAATTACATATTTATCAGTCCAGGTTTTTAAGGAAATATCATTCAGCAATAAAAAGTAAATATCAGATGTGATGCCATGAAAAGAAATATCTGAAATGTAAATTCATATTACTGAGTGAAAAAAGCCATCCACGTTAGATAATTCCAAATATATAACATTCTGGAAATAGAAACAACAGCAATACTAATGCGGGCTGGAGAGACAGCTCGGCGGTCTAAGCACTTGCTTGGCAAATGCAAGGACTCAGATTCGATCCCCAGTACCACATGCTGTGCCGGCCCCACAACCCCAGGAGCACCTTGGATCCAGGAATGGTGGCCTACACCTGTAATCCCAGCACTGGCTCTGAGCTACGCAGCAAGACCCTGTACCAAATAAGCAAATAAATAATTAAAAATAAATAGATAAAAATATTAACGGTTATTAGGAGTCATGCTGGAGGGAGGGACAAACAGGAGGTGCATAGACTTTGGGGGCAATAAAGCTATTTTTGTGATGTTAGAAGAGTGGACATGTAGCATTACCATTTTTCCAAACCCACAGAATGTACAACATCAAAAGTGAACCTAAAGCCATAACATGAAGCAGCAGGTAAGATCATGGATTTCTCAAATATACAAGATGTTGTGGGAGACGCTGACATAGAGGTGGTCAGGAGCGGACGAGAATTCTTTGCGCTTTCCACTTATTTTGCTGTGCATCCAAAACTTCTCTAAGTACTTAAAATAACAACTACTAAAAAATCATTAAGTAAGGCCCTTTATGCTCTGTACTGTTGTGCTTGAGAGTTAGCCAGGTAGAAAGTGCTTGCCTGGCAAACACAGGGTCCTGAGTTCAATCCCTGGTACCGAAAAAAAAGAAAGAAAGAAAAAGAATTAGCCAGGTAGGGCTGGGGACAGAGCTCGTGGCATAACCACCTGCCTGGCACCTCTCACACTACGAAAAGTCAGGGGAGGGGGCGCACTGGAAATGTTATTAAACTAATTGCCACAAAATTGACAATAACGAAGTTACAATCTGTACAGTTTCTTCTTATCACATGAGATCTGCGATGGCGTGCTTGTATTTCTGTTTCTTCTCCAGCGTGTAGCCTGCTTACAGCTGGACCATTGATAGCTCGAGACTGAGCACCAGAGTCACCCGTCTCTAAGGCTCTTGGTGACAAAACAGTTATGACGTCCAGGAGGATTCCAAAGGGAACTCACTGATCTACGAATGTGAGACATGCCTTAAACATAGGCTAATGCGAGAAAAACGTCTTAGGAGCAGATGTTCCAGATGAGCATTAACATCTGGCTCCTGGCTGCTGGTTCCTCCGCTTTAGCGCATTCATTATGGCATAGCCTTTTCTTTCTATTTCCTTATTAATTTTCCTTCTTTAAAAAATTCTTGGCAACTTTTCTGAAACTTAACTATCTTTCAGCTTTGATTCTAGCACATAAATACACCAATATGTATGTGCATATATTATATTATTTAGATAAATATATAATTTTATATATATTTCCCAAGAGGAAAGGTATTGCTAATATTTTCACATGTAACACTTACTAACATCTTGTTGAATCACCAGTGTCTTATAGAACAGAATTTGGAAGATTGCTGGAGATGGCCATTCCTCGGGATAAAAACATCAATGATCTACTAGCAGAACCTTAGGAAAACAACAGTGCTCCTTTCATACTGGTACCAAGACGAATGTCAGCAGTTAGCTGGGGAGATAGCTTGGTGGTCTAAGCACCTGCCTGGCAAGTACAAGGGCCAGGATTCAATTCCCAGTACTGCCTGCCATGCCAGCCCTGTAACCAGACATGATGGTGCATGTCTGTAATCCCAGCACTAGGGAAGCTGAGACAGGAGGATCCTAGGAGTCCAAACTTCATAGTGAGACCCTGTACCAAATAAATAAATAAATAAATAAATAAATAAATAAATAAATAAATAAATAAATAAATCCACAGTAACATTTTCTAAGCCACACCATCATTTCCTCCCCTCCTGCAAGAAAGTGCTAGCCATAGTACATTCTAGCGAAGGTTGTTGGTGTACACATGCGTGCTGAGCATGTTAAGCTTGGCAGAAATCATTTACCCTGTTCTTGAAGCTGGACAATCTTCAAGCAATGACTGATGCTCCGTTCGTGCTATAGCTTGCTCGCTGGAGCTCTCAGGAGCTCTACCTGACTAAGCATTGGCTTTCTCCCATCATCTTTACAATCATGGTGGATAGAATACTTTCTCCATAAAGAAATGAGAGAAGAATTGTTTTCTGTGCCTACTTTATTGCAGGTGCCATACATATTTCCGTATGTATTATCTAGCAAATTAATTGAAGTATTCGAATAATGGCCACAAAGTGGTACAAAAGCATTCCATAGCCGTGCCTTGTGCAACGCAGGAAGAGCACCGCCAGGAGGGCGAGGGCAGCACACTGTCCCGTGACCTGGTCTTGTCCCCAGGGACTGACGATGAGGTGACACAGCATCATGAAAATCCTCTGAGTTTTCTGCATCCATGTGATCTAGTCCATAGATTTTCTTCAAAAAGAGTTTCAGTTACTGAAATAGGACTGTAAAAGCTGTTTTCTCATTTATCATAAGTGCATTCCGATACCAATTCAATTATATGGCTTTGACATAAATGGGCACTATTGATGCAAACAAAATTATATAGATGGTAGCTGGGGGCAACCATTGATTAATTTTGCGCTGTGAATACACATAAAGATTTTTCTAAAAGCAGGACACTAATTTAGAAGTGTTCTCAATTGTTGTTTTCCATTTCAGATGTGATGCTTGCTTGTTTAACCTCTTGTTTGACTTAATCAGGCATTACCAGACACTTAATATCATAATTTAAACAATTCAATCATGCAATAAGTATTCATTTGTTAAAGCAAGTCACAAGATAAAAATTAATAGCGTAACTACATCAAAGAGTTCTGCAGTCCTGCTTCAGAAAAAATATAGAGAGAAGTTACTGAATAAACACACATTCAGCATGCCACGAGAGACCATCACATACGTGCTTTGTGACTTTTTCAGTGAGTCATCCATTTTCTTGAAATAAATGACACACACTGTATTTTATGTGCCCAGATTAAAACATGTAAATGCTTTGACTCGAAGAACGAAAAAGCAATGTCTGTATTAGCTTCTATTTCAACTAGCTCTATGGTATCCTAATCCCTAGAGGAGGCTTTACAGGGTATTGTCTATGGGTTCACTCTACAGAATTCTACGTGTGTATTTCTATGGAGGCTTGGAAATTCTTCTGATTGGAAAGTCATTGTGGAGCTGGCAGTTTCCCTGGCGTGAGTTCTCCTGGGGAGCTGAGTTCAGCCAGCGCGTCTGACCCTGGAGAGCAGCTAAGGAAGCCCTGTGCTCGCTGCTCGGCCAAATGGGCCTGGTGCCCTCTGCTGCATGCTGCTGGCTACTGTCGGACTACCCTACCCAGCAGCCCCTCGCTCCCGTGGAGCTAGAGAGAGCTGATAGCCTACACCGAGCCATGTGTGAAAACAAAACACACAACTCCAACCTCGTGTCGCAGAAAATCCTTGAGGTTTTATGAATAGTCAACACGAACATTTCTGTTATATTTTTGATATGCTCCAGATTGTCTATATTTAAACTACAGCCTGGGATAAGCTCGCCTACTAAGTGATTGAACTTTAGCTTTGCCTGTTCTAAACTGAAGCTATTCTCTCTCGCTTTGTGTCTTAGACAAGTATTGAACCTATTGTGCTGGAGGAAGCAAAAGTAATTTAGTGGCAGCATTAATAACTTTTATTGGGAGATAGTCCCTATTTTTGAATTCAAGGGCTTCTTTGTATTTAAAGAGAAATGAAGAGGAGAGTTGTACAAAGATAACACACAGCAAATTATTTTGGTGAAATATTTCTAGGCACAAATTGGTAGTTACTAAATGAAAAGAGGGTTTATAAATAGTTTGAAGACCTAGGAAACTCACACCCAAATACAGCCCTAACTGCTTCCCTGACCACAGCCCCTGCGGGCGTGGTCTCTGCTCAGCCGTTTCTGCCCTGGCCCAACCAGGTTCTTTGGGTCTGCTTGCCCTCTTTCTGTCTGGGAGCTGTTTCAGTTGAGCTTCGCTTTCTGTGTTTCTCTTTAGATCCGTGGCAAGGGGCTGGGTCGCTTCCACTAGATTCTCTTTTTGTGATAATGATACAGGGGAAAGAAACTCCTGAGCTGCTAGATGTCCAGTAAGAGTTGACGTTTTCTAACACTGAAGAACAAATCTTAGGACCAACAGAGATAAGAGCACAATATACTTATTGGAGGAAAGAAAGCTTCTGTCCAAGAAAGGGACAGAAGGGGTTAAGAGTGAGTTGCCAAGGACCCTACCTTTTCTAGGGATTTTTATAGAGCAAATCCATGATGTGAAGTGGGTTCTTGATGGAGTGTTATGATTTCTATCTAGTTGTCCCCCCAAAGTCTCATGCAATCGTGGGGCAGGGACATCTGGAGTTTGAGACTGACTCATGATCCACTGGGATTATGTGTTTTAGTACTGATGGGATTATGGGTCTGAGTACTGCTGGGATTATGGATGTAGCCTGAGGCAGATAGACTGAGGCAGAGAGCGTGAACGTAACATAAAAAGAGACAGAGAGACAGATTCTCTGTTGTTCTTTGTTGCCCTGGTTGGTTGTTTGCCTTTGTTACCATTTTGTTGCTGTTCTGCTGCCATCAACTGGATGCTCTTTGCCCTGTGCCACTCAGCCTTGGGCCAGCCAAATATGGACTGAAACCTCCAGGAACTGCGAGCTAAATAAACCTTTTCTTCCTCTGTTTTGGGTGTCAGGTGTTTGTCCCAGCAACGAGAGAAGAGTATCTAAGACACGGTGGAAGTGGGGAATTGCAAGTAATCATGAGGTGGGACATAACTATGGTCCACCAATAAGATTACAAGCATAATGGCTTAGGTAAAATGAATTAAATTGAGATCAAGTGGGGGAATGCACCATGCAGTAAGTCGGCATGAATATATGGGGCTTTTCCTGTAGGGGTTGGGTCATGGTTCTTCCGGGCTTCCTCAGGGTGGTGGATACCTATTTAGAATATCAGCCACTATTGTTTATCCCTAGGAAGTGTATGGATGCATTTATTTTATCTTTTGTTTTGGGGTATGGTCCATAGCACAGGTTCCTGTCTCCCCCCAGATGTAAGGTGTTTCATCTTCTGCTCTGGCTCCTGCGAGGCCCAGGCTCTGTATGAGTTCATCCATCTTAGCTGCCTATAACAATAAGATTGGTGAACTGTAGTCTAGGGAGATAATTTCATAATTTAATCCTCAGTGCTCTGGTTTATTACCTAAAATAACTGGGTGTAAAATGCTCAAAGAAGACTGACCCAGCCATCAGAAACAGTTACTTGGAAATAAGCACTTGGGTCCATTTTTCTTCCAGCATACCATCCACAGAGTGTTCTTGTCTGGCAAAAAATGGAAATATTCAAGAATTGTATTTCTCTTGTATTTTATATTCGTTGTTTCTTAAAAAGTATACAAACCATTGCCTCCACGTTGGAAATGCAGCACGCTGTGCGACAACGCAGGGGTGTTTAATTATGTATAAAATAAATCATAGTTGCAAGATAATAAAGCAATTAGAAGCACTGAGTATCACTGAACCACAGTTGCTCATCAGAAATTAATAGTCTATCCGGTCATGAAACTCAGGTCCTTCTAACTCCAAAACACATTGGGCCGGCCAAATAGCTCAGTGGATTAAAGCACCTGCAAGCAGGCACAGGGACCAGGGGTTTGATCTCTGGGCCTGCCATGGGGGCCCTGCCCCTAGGCGCGCTAAGATGGCAATTGAGACTGGGCGTGGTGATGTGCGTCTGTAATCCCAGCTCTTGGGAGGCTGTAAACAGGTGGATCACCAGGAGTCCCATCTAGTAGTGAGACCCTGAACACCCTGTAGACCCTTCCCTAACATGCAATAAATAAATACATAAATACATACATACATACATAAATAGCTCCAAAACATACTGATCCTAAGAGAACTATACTGACTAATGTTCAGAGAGCTATATCAAAGTTAGGGTCAAATCCAAGACATTTTGTGGGTTTCTACCGTAACTAGATTATTCTGCTCAGAAGTTGGTAAGGAATAATTTTTCACCTGCAGTTCAATTTGATTCTTCACAGTGCTCTCCTGACTCAGTGACTCGTGCTCTACAGTGAGGTGCTTAGCATCCTGTCCAGAACACTGTGACGACCCTGCTGAGGGCCCAGCTTTCCTCAGCTCAGCCTTTCACTCCTGATCCTCCTCCTTGTGCCCCTCGGATGCTTTCCATTCCCCTGTCTCTTTTTCTCACTTCTTTCCCCACTTTTTCAGAAAGAAGGCTCTCAAAAACTTCCAAAAAGAATAAGAATAAAAGTTGAGAAATTCATTCATGGTAGGTGAGGACAAGACAAAATTTGCAGGAACAAATTAGGACCAAAGAGAAAACAAAGTTCAGGATTTTCTGTGATTGAAGGGTGGAGCTGGATATCACTAGATAATAGTCAGCAACACAAAGGGCCTTTAGAAACCACCAAAGATACGGGAACAAAGTGCTCCTCAGAGAGCCTTTTTCCATGGACTTGCAGGCCTGAGTCTTCCACCCTCGGGGGATGATGGGTAATCTCCAAGTCCTCTGCGACTCTGGCAAGATAAACAGTCTCTGCCCCCTGAAGGATGTGAAACAAAGCCTGGCACCAGTGGGTTCCCCACATTGTTTGCATTAAGGACAATATTATTTTAGAGTAGCATAGTTGCTTTGATTTCCTCGATGGCCTATTTTTCTGATTTTTAATATTCACCCTGTTTTGTTAAATAAATGAGACCAGGTTAATTTTTCTGCTACAGGAAATGTAAAGGAAAATATCTCTTTTCTTGTGCTATGAATGGCACTAATTATGCTACAGCTGATGTAGCCTCTTAGAATTTAGTTTTATAAAATATCTCTGTGGGGCCAGGGAGATAGCTCAGAGGCATAAGCATCTGTCTAGCAAGCAGAAGGTCCTGAGTTTGATCCCCTGTACACAATAGAAAGCCCCACATATAATCGGTCTTTTAAAATTACTAATTAATATGGCTAAAAGCATGAGGAATGCTTTTGGTCTGAACTGGATGTGAGAGTCAGAGTGTTTTCCCCTTCTATGGAAAATGCAGATAAGCAACAAGGAGAATCCACACAGAAATCTCAAATCTGTACTTTCAGCGAAAGTAGGAGATGAATGTGTTCTAGATTCAAAACGCCTGTAAGGCTGCCTAGGAAATGAAAAAGTCAACACCTTGTGCCATTACCAGGATGCCTAGCATAGTGAATCTTTTGGGTATGAACTGTTGGCTATATCTTGCTGTGATTTTAGTTTGTCTTGACCCAATCCCTGGCAGTCTTGGGTATTTTTCCTGTCCTTGTCTGCCATCTGAATATACAGAGCTAGGTATCCATAAAAACAAAAGTAAAATCTGTCCGTTTTCATACTGAGTTATTTTTCTATTATTGTTTTGTAAATTCAACTTTTGTCAAACTGGTGGCATGCAGTGAGTGACAATAAAGTCTTGCTGTCTCACTAAAACTTTAATAAGGAAGGTTGGAGAGAGGGCTCGGTGACCAAGTGCCTGTGTTGGGGACCTGAGTTCAATTTCTGGTTCAAAAAAAAAATTTTATAAGTGTGTGGGTTTTTCTTTCTGATTATAAATGAAGTAAAAACTTATTCAAAGAGTGCTGGTTTATTTAGTTTTTTTATGCAAAAACATCTATTCATGTATTCCTACTATGTATTTGCTTTTCTCTTTTAGAGATTTTTAAAAAATCATCTATGCATTTATTTGTTTGTTTGTTTGTTTGTTTGGCACAAGGTCTCTACACAACTCATGCTGATCCTTGTGTCTCAGTCTCCTGAGTGCTGGGATGACAAGCGTGGTCTACCCTGCCTAGTCTCAGAGGCCAGTTCAGCATGCCGGGTTCCCAGCTGGCATGGCAGACAATACCAGGGATTGAACCCTGGTCCTTGTGCTTACCAGGCAGGTACTTAGACAGCTGAGCTATCTCCTTGACCCTCTTTCAGAATTTCCTCTTTTTACTGATTTATAGGAGTTCTCTCTGTATTATTGCTATGAGCCTTTGCTTTTTTAGCAAGTATCTTTCTCCCACCATGATGCATCCTTTAATAATTTTATAACACCTTTTGGTGAGCGAAAGTCTTACTTCTTTTTTCTTTCTTTCTTTTTTTTTGTATTTTAGGGAAAGATCTACAGGGCCTACAGGACCTACAGGATCTCACTACTAGATTGGACTGATAGTGATCCACCTGTTTACAGCCTCCCAAGAGCTGGGATTATAGGTTTGCCACCACACCCAGTCTCAGTTGCCATCTCATTGTACTCTGGGGGCAGGGCTGACACTGCAGGCTCTAGGATCGAACCCTGGGCCCCTGCACTTGCATAAAGGTGCTTTAGCCCACTGATCTATTTGGCCAGCCCTCAAAAGTCTTACTTCTAGGGTAATCATATTTAATAATTTTTTACTTTGTATTTATTTATTTATTTTTGACCTCTTATTGGAGGGGTATCTCCCTTCTCAGGTGTCATAAACAAATGACTGAAACTTACTTCTCGATGTGCTATCATGTTGCCTATGACATGCAAGAGCCCTGTCCACTTACCATGCAAGCAGTACGAGTATGTAATTCATTTTTAGTTTTTCTTGTGTAATAATTACTGCCCCACTTAGTTTTAAAATATCCTCTCCTGCTTTGTTCACTGCTTAGACCAATGTCCATAGATACATGATTGTTTTTAGGTTCTCTTTCCAGCCTCAATAGGCGGTCTTAACTATTCTATGCTGCACAATGCTGCCACAGCTTGAAATCTGATAGAGAGATATGCTTACTCCTTATGCTTTAGAAAGATGTCTCGATAAACTCTGCTTCTCATTCTCTCAGTCTTCTAGAATCTTCCATATGGGATCATTTTTATTCTCATTAAATCAATACTTAGAATTCCTTTTAGTGTAGTTTTGAGGGTGGTGAACCTGAATGTTTAGATTAGAGTTGATATTTTTCCCTCATTTTGGAAGATGCCGTCAGTGTAAATCTACCATGAAATTTTAAAGTGAATTGTGCTAGTTACTTTTCCTGTTGTTTACATGAAGCACCAAACACCCAAAGTGAAAGAGGAAGGGTCACAGATTATAGATGACATAGCCTGCGGTTGGCTGGCTGCAAGGCAGGGAGGGAGGAGTGGCCGACAAACGTCACAGAAGAGAAACAGCTCATGGTGGGCAGAAAGCAGCAAGCAGAGAAGAGAGAGGCGATAAAAGCCTCTTTGCATCCCTAGAATTATATCCAGATTACCCGGATTAGAGCAATGTCAGGGCAATCAGTGGACCAGTTTAGGAATCACACACCCATAATCCTCACACCCTCAACCCTAGCATTGCACTATGAATCAATCACACACTCTAGATTTGGCTACCTCTGAAAAAGCCCCACTTAGGGGTGCATGAGGCTTTGGGGTGGGCAATGTCAAAACATAAGCCATTCTGATAATCTAGTAACTCCTACCATCCTGGGCTGCAATAAAGCTGTTGGCTGTCAGTCAAGCCACTGTCTCTCTGTAACCAATTCCCCTTTATTTTTCTATTGTATTTAAGATTTTCTCTTTGACTTGGGTACTCTGTGTGTTTATATCATGAATCTTCGTGTTGTTTTTCAATTGAAACTTTATTGACATCATTGTGGACTTACATGAACATGTAAGAAATAACATGGACCATGTATACTTCCTCTAGTTTTTCTCTGTGTTAACATTTTGCAAAACTATATAGTACAGTGCCCAGCCGTGAAACTGACATTTATGGAATCTACTCATCCAACTCAGCTGTCCCTATTTTTACTGGGACTTACCTCTTTGTTTATAGAGTTCCACACAATTTTATTCCATCTGTAAGCCTGTGTGTGCATTTCCCCAGTCAAGAGGAAGACCAGCTCTCCTAATAGAACAGTACCAGTCCTCAGTGCTGTCCTCCTGTGACCATGCTCATCTTCCTCCCATGCACCCCAAGTCAACTAGGGAAAACCCCAAAGTCAGTTGCTACCCACATTGTTTCCCATCTTCTCAGCATCTGCTCGCTCTGTGGCTCATAGTGTGACACTCGCATTTTCTAGCTTTTCGCCATGTCATGCTGTATTCTGCACAACTTACCCTTCCCGAGGTTACAGCCAGTTTTATTTTTAGCTATTTCCAATCAGTTATTAACTCTTTCCACTGACTCCTTAATGCTTATTTATACTCTTAGCATGAGAAGTTTAATTCACTTTTTTAAGAAAAAAATCAATATTACTCTCTACCATTTTCTGTTTCTCAAGCTTTGAAACACAAGTTTAAGTTTATCAGTATATGCGGCTGTGTAACACATTAATTTGAATCTTTGTTGGCTTTTGGGTCTCTTTCTCTTGCCTATTATTGGACAATGGCTTCTTCACTGTAATTCATCTTTATTTTAAGAGTATTTTTAGGCCAGGGAGATAGCTCTGTGGCACAAGTGCATGCCTGGCAAGTGTGAGGTGTTGAGTTCAGTCCCTGGTACCAAAAAGAGTGTTTTTCTTTCCAGATTTCAGTTGGAAAAAAAATGATTGCTGGAGCCTGTCCCTTTGATCCAGGTGGCTGACACCCCGGTGTAGCTGCATGACATTTGTGCTCTGGGTGATAACGGGTGAAATGGGCTGGGGTAGGGCTCAGGGGCACAGTGCCTGCCTGGCATGCATGAGGTCCTGAGCTCAATTTCAGTACTACAAAAGAAAAAAAAGATATAGCTGATATTGTTCAGCTTAACCCTCTGAGTTTTCAGTTTATCCTAGGTTTTGGCCAGATCATATTTCACTATATGGGTAGCTCATTTCTGGCTTTAAAAACAATCAAAACATTTAATTCTTCTCTTTAGTCATCATATCAAGATGTCACACACTTACTAGATACATTCTTTGAAAGACTGAATTAAGTAAAATTACCATTGTTGAAAATAAAGGCTCAAGTCCATGTATAAACAGAGAGAGACAGAGGAAAAGAAAGAGACAGAGAAAGACAGAGACAGAGACAGAGAGAGACAGAGAGACAAAGAGACAGATAGAGACAGAGACAGAGGGACAGAGACAGACAGAGACAGCGACAGAGACAGAGAGACAGAGATGGAGAGAGATAAGCAGAGATAGAGAGACAGAGATAGAGAGAGGCAGACAGAGACAATGACAGAGACAGAGGGACAGAGAAACAGAGACAGAGATACAGAGAGAGAGACAGAGAGGACAGAGAGACAGAGACAGAGACAGAGAGAGGAAGAGAGAGACAGAGACAGAGAGACAGAGACAGAGAGAGAGGAAGAGACAGAGAGATGGAGAGAGACTGGAAGGATTCTAAAGATGCACTTGGAATGGGAAAATTCCAGAGCACTTTACCAGAATTACCCCAGTCCTATTACTCTGTATAATCAGCCACGCAACCATGGATTCTGTGTTTTGTTATTTACTTTTGAGATTTTTAAAAAAAGTACAGACAGCCAAAACTTCTTGGCATAGATACAACAAAAACATAAAATAGAGCGAGTGGTAAAAGAGAGCAGGTTTATTTTTTAGATCCATCGCGTGAGTTCATTTACCTCCTAGTGTTGCAAAGGCAATTAAGCTGCTTTTTTTTT
>PVKN010034647.1:0-11788 GCA_004027915.1 Capromys pilorides
AGAAGAAGAAGAAGAAGAGGAAAGCATTTGGAAAGGGAAGAGGTTATCCATATGAAATGGGTATTTTATACCTGTGCCACTGAATTGAGGGGTCTCAATTGAAGCTGCATGTCAGCATCTGATGTGAGTGGTCAGCCTAAACATTATTTCAGAATGGGACAAAATTATGAGAATTTAGTGAATGACTCAGTTTACTATTCACAAATACTCACTTAAAAAAATACTGAACCTGGGCCATCAAGATAGCTCAGTGAACTAAGGGCCTGTTTAGGTAGGCACAGGGACCGGGGTTCGATCCCTTGTATACCACATGCCTTGCTGGCCCTGCCCTCAGGGGCACTGAGCTGGCCACCTAGTCCAGGCATGGTGGCACATGCCTGTAGCCCCAGGGCGGGGGACCCTGAAAACAGGAGGATTGTTAGGAGTCTGAGCTGCACAGTGAGACTCTGTACCAAATGCATTAATTAAAAAGATAATACTGAACTCCCCAGAAGGAGCAAGAAAAATGAAGTCATGAAGACAGAAAAGAGTAAGTCTACACAACAATTGGTTACATAAGCAAAACTGTAACACCAGTCGCTAAATGGGAAATGCAATGGTTTATAATAGATCAGAACTGGGTGCCATGGTTTGTATCCCAAAGCTCCCCAAGCACTCCTGTGCTTGTAGGAGGGACTGTGGGGAGGTGGCTGGATTACATAACACTCACCAGTAAGTTAGTCCACTTGAGAGTTTATAACTCAGTGCGACGCTGGGAGCACAGCCTGGCTGGAGAAGCCTGGTCACCCAGTGCCATCTGCAAGTGCTGGTCTCCCTCCCTTCTCCCTTGATCTCCTCCCTGTCTCTTCTTCCCACCGCCATGCCTGGAGCCATTTCTCCATAGCTTTGCCACTCTGCCTTGGAGCCAGTGCATTATGGACGGAAACCTGTACAAATTGCAAGTCAAATAAACTGTCTCCTTTGTGTTGTGAGTGTCGAGTATTTTGCCTCAGGAACAAGACAGTAACTAAAGTACTGAGTCTCCCATACTCTTAATGAAACTGTTCTAATTTATCTCATATAAAATGTATCAAACTAACACAAAAGCTGATCAAATAAAGTTAATTGGAGCAAAATTATGTTAACTGAGTCATGAATGACCATGTTGATGACATTGGAGAAGGCAGCTGACCCAAACACGAACATGAGAGTGCAATATGGCTGTCACACAGCTCCAACCATGCCTGGAATGAATGCCACATGCTGAAATATGGGGTATGAGATTCACAACTAAAATAAGAGATCAGGATAACATGGAAGACTAGCATTGGGAAATTGGGCTTCAGTATTGAAGCCCAATGGTATTGTAGGCTAGACAATTAGATAAGGAGATGAATCCAAATATTATTACATGAAATAATCCTGTTAACTATGTCTTCATTTGTTGAATGTTTAGATTTCTGCAATAACATTTTGATATAATCTAGGATATTTACATTAGAAATTATAAAATGTAAACAAATGAACAAAAAATTTAATTTGAAATGTAAATCCAAGGCACTGGAATAAATGAACTGGTAAAGGAAGAATCAAGATTAGTGATATGGGAGAGTCACATATAATAGAGGAAATCAACAAAATCAAAACTAGTTTTTCAACTATTAAAAAGGGTGTCAGTCATATTGCTAAGAAAAAAGAAGCAACCAGATAATATTAGATGAGAAGGGCCATGGCTACAGTGTAAAAACATATCCTGAGAGGGGTTGGGGAGGTCATTTGGCAATCTAAGAGCCTGCCTGGCAAGTACAAGGACCTGGGTTTGGTCCCAGGTATCACATGCTATGCCAGCAACCTTAAGTGTGCCATGCTGGCCATTGAAACTGGGTGTGATGGCACATGGCTATAATCCCAGTGCTGGGTTGGCTGAGGCAGGAGGATCCACTATGTGTCGGAGCTGTATAGTGAGACCCTGTATCAAATAAATGAATGAATAAACAAATATTTTAAAAAATACCCTAAGAAAAAAATTGAGGGCTTTGTGTGATAGACATTCTTACCAGTCTAGGCTACTTGACGCCTGTCCAAGCAATGTAGGAACTGTTAGTATGTAAACAAATGTGCTGCCCCAGTGACACTCAGGGCCAACAGTGAGGTGTCTGGTCATGGAAATTGGCTTGAAAATAATTAGAAGATTCTAATCTCAAAAACTTAAAATAAATGAAAATCATTACATTTTATATCTAGATTTCCCTTTACAACTTCATGTGTTCAGTGGTGGGACTTTTCAAACGTGATTGAATGGTGGAGATGCTGCAACTAGATGTGATACTGTGTTACGAAGTGGGGCCTCACTGGAAAAGGCTGGTGACTGGTGGAACAGCCTGGACAGGTGCATCTCCCTGCTGGCCCTCGCTCCCCTCTCTGCTTCCTTTCCTCCATGAGGAGAGCAGCTTTCCACCACCCAGGCCTTTCCACCAGGCCTTCCTCGGAGCCATCCACCTGTGTCCTATGACTTAGGCCAAAGCAAAATTTTTCCTTTACATTGTGGGTATCAGATATTTATCCCAGAGACAAACAAACAAACAAACAGAAAAGAAAATGACAAGACAAAAGCCTGATTCCATAAAGCACCACACTTAGTTCTGTCAGCCTCTTAGGAAAGAGAAAGTCTTTGTTTTATCTGATTATTCCAGAAAATAAAGCAAAACGAAAAGTGACCCATCTGCTTACAAGAGCCTGTAATATTACTGAGGCAGTAGGCCTAAACCTATGTAATCCAAAATATATTGGGCTGGGAGGGAACTCAGAGGTCTAAGCACCTGCCTGGCAAGTGGAAGAATCCGGGTTCAATCCCTGGTACCAAATGCCAAGCCAGCCCCAGAATCCAGAGCTCGCCATGTTGGCCCCAAACTGGGCATGGTGGTGCACACCTATAATCTCAGTGCTGGGGATGCTGGGACAGGAGAATTGCTGCAAGTCTGACCTGTATAACAAGACCCTGTAACAAATACACAGATAAAGATTAAAAATAAATAAAAATATATCAAAATATATAGAGGAAAACATGATAGAAATGAAGATAACCAGGGCAAAAATTATGTTAATGTGGTTCCTGAAGCATCTCATCATATTTACATAAGAAATCCACCATGGAGAAGGCAACTGTCCACGCTGCTAACCTAGAGGCACAACACACTTTGCCTTGTGGCTGCAAACCATGACTCGGTTACACGAGCTGATCCAGGCCCCTTTCTGGACACTTAGACTTAAGAATTTGTGGGCAGCTGGGAGCATAAGCTAAGTGTGTGTCAGAACATCATTGGGGTGGGGGCTGGGAAGCAAGGGGGACCTCAGAGGAGTGCAACTGATTCACTCTTGAATTTCCCTTGTGTGGCCTTCCCACGCATGCCCTGACTCTGCAGCGCCAGCTGAATTTCGTGTGCATCCAACAACCATTGGTACAGGCTGTGACAGTAATTTCCAGTTTGTTAACAAACCCAGGTCCCCTCTTTCACTTGTCTAGGTGTTTTGGAACATCACACAGAGCCACTGCTCTCCACTGTTAGGCTTAGAATCATCTAGGTCATGGAATTAAAATTCACAATTATTTCCACCCCATAAGGCAGCGTCAAACAATGACATTTCATTTCTTATGACCATGTTCTGTGCAAATAATTATCTTGTAAAACAAAATATTTTTTAAAAAGCACTTTTGACATGAATGTGTACTCTTGATTTTTGAAAATACACATGACATATTGTGGGTGTGTGTGGTCGAATGAGTGTACACGTCAGGGAGTTTTCAGACAAAAGAGTCACCTCTGTCCACTGCCGACAAAGTCACTATTAGTGTGAAACCTTTGCCCTCTCCAACCTCCTGTGATTGAGGGCCAGCACTGTACATAGGAAGAAGTTACTGTGGGTGCCACAAGGTTTGGGGCACAGCAAAGCACTCTACCATCTCCACTTCTTTGCATGCTTTCAAAAGCAAAGTGGAGACTTTAAACCCAGGCAAAGAGCCGGCACTGCCACCTGTCTCTCCTGTGTGGGGCCCTGTGTGGTTTGTGTTTCTCCTGCGTGCTCTGCGTGGTCATCAAGAGCTGATGCTGAAACATAGAAGACTTGATTGTAAATTCTGGCTCTGAAGTAATTACTGGCCAGGGGATGTCAAAGCATTGGAATTCTCTGAACCTCAGTTCTCTTTATATGGAAAGTTGGGATAATATCTACCCTAAAGGGCATTTGGCTTAGTAATACAATTCCTATGAAAGCCTGCACTGACAAGCCGTAAGATCAAAATCAAGTAGTTCTTCTTGTTCAAAGACTAACCCAAAAAGCCTCTGGGGAGCCCTTTCTTGGAAGGAAGAAGGGTAGGTGAGGTTGGTTTGAGGTCAAGACCTGTGTGTGAGTCTGTAGCATGCTGGAGTCAAGCAGACTGGCACCTGTAGCTCCTGTAGCCTGAGGCTTGGAACTACTGCCCCAATCACAAGAGAAGCAGTGTAATGAAGATCAAGTCAAAACCAACACATGAGAGTGGGGCATGGTGGCACATGCCTATAATTCCAGCACTTGGGAGGCTGAGGTAGGAGGAGCAGTGTGAGTTCGAGACCAGTGTGGTCTACAAAAGTGAGCTCAAGGCCAGCCTGAGCTGCATAGCAAAACTGTCTCAAAAGACAAACAAACAAACAAAAAATCTATGACTGTCCTAAGGCTGTTCAGGTGCTGTGGGGAGAGCTGGCCCTGTGTGGCCACCCTGCTGCACGTGCACAGTGATGGTGTGAATCGGGGATGGAGTGATGTGCTCAGGAGGCCTGCGGAAAGCATGCCTCAGGAGTCTAAGTGCTGCCTGCAGCAGGAGGCCCTAGCAGGACAAATGGACGGCAGACTTGTGTAAGAAGAAGTCACCCCAGAGCGAGTGTGGAGGTCTCCTGGGCAGTGGTCAAGCCTCTGCTGACCATGAGCGAGCCCCATGTGCATTCCTAGCCTGGTCCAGCAGTGTGATCCAAGGCTACTTGTTACATCCAGAGTGCTCGATATCTCATAAGCTCTGGATTTTAGATGTAAATCCATTTCTTCCCTAGAGGGCTTCCCATGTGTCTCCCCGCTTCCACAAGGTATTTATCTGCCACTCAGTTATGTTTCCTCAGACTACGAATAACCACCTATCATGAAGTGGGTTTGATTCCATTTGTGATCAGAATCATGGAAAGAATTAAGTTCACAAACTAAGGGGTCACTGTATGTGGATTTTTATTACTTGGTTTTGCCTGAACATTGTAGTGTTAGAATAGGGTAGCCTCTGTTCGTGCTATTCACACTTCCTCGTTTTTTCTTAGTATTGGTGTTTGATCTCATTCCCTAAAGCTGTTCTGCGTCCATCTCCTTGTGCACATCCTTCCTCTTACACCTCCAGCAGTCACTGTACTTCACCACCTGTCACTTTCTTTTGTGGTGCTGACTTGGAAGATCTAATGAACGCATGATCTCATCCAAGGCAATCAGGCTAGACTATCACCTGGTCACTTTTCTGTCTCACAAATGAAGTTGGAAAATCTTTCTGGCTCTTATTTTTAAGTGTGTTTCCCAAAGCACTTTTAAAATTTTCCCCACATAATTAAGTAGGTCTAAATTAAAATGGTGAGTATATTTTAAAAAGTATCTTCAGTATTTTTTAATACCCAGTGATGGCATTAGCAGTGTCTGTGATGGAAGGTGAGATTTGGTGTACCAGCAGTGGCCGCTGCTGCGGCCTGTACGTGGATGTCTCCCCAAGCCTCCTGAGGCCTCAGGTGAGGAGTTTGAAGATGGTTGCATTAGGGTGAGTGAATGTGGGTTCAGGGTGCGATGCTGGGATTAGGGATGGGGACAGTGGAAGCCCCGCCCTGGGTATGAACAGCATCAGTCAATGGTCTTCTAGCCTGGGTGGACTAACAGGGGAGGGAGGGAGGCAGGCTCCTGCTCTTCTCCCTGTTTGCTGCTTCCTGCCTCCTATACCATGAACCACTTCCCACTATGGACTGAGACCTCCACAGATTATGGACAGAAACAGACTTTTCTCTTTTAACTTGTTCGTGACTGGTATTTTGTCCCAGCAACAACAAGTGTAACTAAAACAACAACCAAAAGCAGCACTTTAGAAAACCCAGAATTCACACTGCTTTCAAATCCAAAATAAAGTTTCCAGCTCTTCTGGAAAAATATAAAGCAGGCCAAATAGCTCAGCAGATTAAATTGCCTACAAGCAGGGGCAGGGGCTGGGGGTTCAATCCCTGGGCCTGCCATGCTGGATCTTTCCCCGGAGTGCACTGAGATGGCAATTGAGACTGGGTGTGGTGGCACACATTTGTAATCCCAGCTCTTGGGAGGCTGTAAACAGGCAGATCACTACAAATTCAATCTAGTAGTGAGACCCTGAACACCCTGTAGGCCCTCCTCCCCCCCACAAAAAAAATATATATCCAAAAGAAAAGAAAAATATCTATATTAGCACAATTTGTCACAGCTAGATCTTGGAAACAATCCAAATGCCACCAACTGAGGAATGGATAAACAAAGTGATATTTTTACAAAACAGAGTATTACTCAGCTATAGAAAAGATAAACTCTAGACTTTTATAGGTAAATGGATGCAACTAGAGGTTATAGTCGCAAGTGAAATAAACCAGATCTGCACGTGTAAAAATTATATTATCTCCATAGTGTAAGAACCTGCAAGAGTAAATAGGACCTGAAAAGTACAATGGATACTGTGGAAGGGAAGGAAACTGTGCAAAGGGAAGGAAACTCGGGGATGAGGGAAAGAAGAAGGAAAGAAAGAAGGAAGGAAGGAAAGAAAGAAGAAATATATATAATAAATATATATAAATATAAAATATAAAATATATATATATATATATATATATCTTGGATAATTGTACTGCTGATTTCTTTTAGTACATTGAAAGGAGCAATTAATGCTTAAATTTTTTCTCTCTCCTTTTTAATTTTTTGACCAATTGTACAGGCATATATCTGGTAATCTGAACAACTAATTTGAAGACACCAATATGCAATGTAACCACCGTTGTTGAATTCCTCCCCAAACTCATTGTGCAGCCCCAACTGGCCTCAGACCCACAGAGATTCTTATGCCTCAGCCTCCGAAGTGCTGGGACTACCAGCGTGCACTGTTACACTAGGCATGTCTTGTATTTCCAATGAAGACTGGAGGAGCCCCACAAATAGTAGATCTCTTCTCGGCTCAAATGCCTTTTCTAACACAATCCAGCCAGGATTTACTGCTCAACTCAACAATCATTTTTTTTTTAAGTGAAATTCTGTATCATTTCTATGTTTTGTTTGTTTTTTTTTACTACTTTTTTTGCACTCTTTTAAAAATAACTTGAAAATCCAAAATGAAGTTAGGTCCACACAGTCTACTGATTAATTAGTAACTTGCTATTTAAAATCAATAAAATAGCACACTAAAAAAGGATAAGAAAAACTAACAAAGGGAAACCAAGAAGGAAAGAAAAATTTTAATCATTATTATTATTATTGCTGCTGTTATCATTTTTTTTCTTTTTTGTTTGGTGGCACCAGTGACTTAGCCCAGGGCTTGCGTGTGCTGGAGGAGTGCTGTGCCGCTGAGCAACAGCCTCAGCCCTATTATTATTTTTAATTGACAAAGCAGTTGTATGTTTGTGGGGCATAAGATGATGTTTTGATGTTCATAATGTGGCATAATTAAGTTAAGTGAATTAGCATACTTATTACCTCCTGCATGTCCTATTATTTTTTCTTTTAAATTTTTTCATCATTCACTTATTTATTTATTCATTTATCTATTGAGTACAGGGTCTCACTACACAGCTTGAACTCATAGTCACACTCCATTCTCACCCTCCCCAGCACTGGGATTATAGGTGTGCACCACCACATCCGGTTTGGGGGCCAGCATGGCTGATTCAGGGTTCCAGGGCCCGCCTAGCATGGGGTGCTGGGCTTGGGCGCAGTCCTTGTGCTTGACAGGTAGCCACTTAGACTGCTGAGCTATCTCCCCTGTGCTTAGTCATGTCATTTTTGTCTTTTCTGTTGAGACATTTAAACTTTACTCTCAGCAATTTTAAAATATTTGTGTTATTGTTGTTTTTGTCATTATTATTTTTGTAAATAATGGAATAAAACCCTGAACTCTGCAATAGGTTTCAAAAACTTAAAGCTTTGTATGCTTGGTCTACATCACTTTCTAAACTTCTCATACCTAAAAGCAACAAGCTGAACTGCTTAAGATACACCCGAGATACTGTTACCCCTCAGCTTTCCTTTATGCTACTACTTTCTGTCTTCTCAAGTTGTCTTCTGTTTTTTTAGAGTATTTATTACATACAGGGTCTGCAGGGTCTCACTACACAGATTGGACTCGTAGTGATCCTCCTGCTTTCCGCCTCCACACTCTGGAATTAGGCGCATGCCACCGTACCCAGCTTCAATCGCCATCTCAGCTCGCCCCACACTGGCGTGCCAGGACTCTGGTCCCTGTGCCTGCCTAAGCAAGAGGTGTAGCCTGCTGAGCTATCTGGCCAGCCCTCAAGGTGTCTTTTGATGTTTTTATAGAAACAGAGCATTAAAAAACAATTTTGCATGCAGCGTATTTAGGGATGTGCTAGAAAACAGGTTGTAAAAATAGTTACCAAGGATCACACCTCTATAAATGATTGTGAAAATACTACTTTGTGAAAATGATGTAGTAACTGAGAACTACTATTGACAGAATACTTTTTTCTTTTCTGAACACTGAAGGTGCTTGTTTATCTATTTACTTTTGCTTACTCACAGGCAGACTGGTAATTATCTCTCAAATTCATAATGTCTAATTCAGAAATCACAGGGTAATACTACACAGTAATCAGTCTTCAAAAGCAAATTTCCTGTTGTCAGACAACCAAACTACCTAGCATAAATGAATAGCAAACTGCAAGATAGTTAATTAAACCAGTTACAAACAGAACTTCGTTCAGATAACAACTCAGCATTTCACATATTTTTATCACAGATTATATATAAAGTCTTTATTTAGCCAAAGCAGAAATCAGGATTATTGTCCTACTCCCCCCCCCCTCTCTCTCTCTCTCTCTCTCTCTCTCTCTCTCATTTGGTACAGAGTTTACAGGGTCTCACTACACAGATCAGATTCATACTGATTCTCCTGTTTTAGCTTTCCAAGTGTTGGGCTTAGGAATGTACCACCATGCCCAGTCTCCGTCACTGTCTCAGCACACCCTGGTGGTGGGGCCAGCACAGCACACTGGAGATTGAACCCTGGCCCCTGCATTTGTCTAAGCAGGCGCGTTAGTCCGCTGAGCTATTTATCATCATAACACCTCGATAATTCTTTAGTAGAACAAATTCTGGGCTCCATTATTAGGAAATGCATTAATTTTTCCCAGGGAATGGTCTGATTATGCTGTAGCACAATATGAGAAGCTAAGATATTCTTCTTTCCTTCTACCTCCACAGGCGATTTTCACAAATATTGCCTGCAAGACTCCGTAAGAAAAGCTGAGCTAGATTCCAGAATTCTCATCTTCTTGGTTCTCATTTTCTATAAAATAAAGTGTCCCTCACTATTTCTAATGTGCAGCATGACATGAAATTTTGGGGCCAGTTTAGCGCTTATTTCGAATGAGTGAGGCAAAGAAGAAGTGGAGAGAGCAATGTATTTTTCTGCTCCTACTTTCGCTGTTCTCCACCTTCTACATAGTAATGAGCTTTCATTTTTGTAATTCAATAGAAATATTCAGAACACTGGGTAAAGTTTTTTGGCTTTACAAGCTACTGAATTACCCTAAGTCTTTCTCTCATATATTTGTTGCTGATATAATATTTGAGCCATATCCACTATTGTGGTTTGTACGTAGGGACAAAGCCTCGTGCAGTCAGGTCACAGGTGGTGCTTTGGAGGTGGCTGGATGTAGGGTGCGTGATGCTGGGATAAGGGGGTCTGATGATAAATTAGCCCACTGATTAGCTCGGCACAGCTCTATGTGTGGCTGATGGGAAGGCCCATCCTGGGTAGAGATAAGGGACAGGAAGAGGGCAGCTGGTGTCACTCACTGCCTGGAGCGTTTGCTGCTTTCTTCCTGTTTCTGACCTGTTTCTCCTCCATGATGCCCTCCTACCATGACCCCACCTTGCAGCCAGCTACTCGGTTTCAAAACCTTTGCAAATAGCGAGCTTAATAAACCTTTCTCATTTTAACTTTGGTAACTAAGACAACCACTTTTTACATAATAAGTAGATGTATCTTTCTGGTGACACTTGCTGTTATACAAATCAAATGCCATAAGAAGTGATACTATAGAAAGATGCACACATTGTAAACTACTTGTTATAATGAAAAATACTGTGGGTTTCTTTTCATTTCAATACTAAAAGTCTATAACAATTACAGCATTCTATTATGGGGATTATCATGGCTTAATTAAGTGATCTTTTAATCCTTTGTTCAGCAACCATTGGTAACTTCTGAACATCAACATTTGTGCTCAACTTTGATGATATAAGGAGAAAACACTCGCCCAAATTCCATTTTTAGAGAAAATTTTCTTTACCAAAACTTACTATAATGAATGTGCTAATGCACACATCTTTGTGCACTTGTATGATTTTTTGCTTCAGATAATTCTCCCCAAGTGAAATTCTTTAGGCCAAAGTCAAACATGTTTATGCTTCTGCAACTTCAACAGGTCTTCTACCCAAATGTATTCTTCCACCACATTTAATATGGCCATAAAGGGCTGAGCTGGACTTGGGTCCAGAGGCAGGGAGGAAAGCATCCCAGGGCGCTGTGTAGGCTCCAAAGGACCAGGCAGAACACCACCCCCTTCCCCCACCTCCGCTCTCCTTCCCATTACTTCTGTTCTCAGTTCATCTTGCTGCTCAAGGTGGACTCCTAGATTCCCAGCTGCCATATGCTCAGGGCAGGAAAAGGGAGAGGAGGAAAGAGCCACAGCACGCTGCTCCCACCAGGGACCTTTCTCAGAAGCTGGCCCAGCCCTTCTGCTTCTGTCTCCTTGGGCAGAACTCATCCCCAGCCTCAGGGGGCACTTTAAGAGCCTGCAACATAGAAGGGCAGTGACCTGCAGTTGACTGCCACTGTCACCATCAGCAACACAGTGTAGACAATGCAGTCTTTGTCTTATATGGCCCATAAAGAAATAGTAACATCATTTTTCAAGTGCATATTTTATTATTTTTACTGAACATATTTCTATGTAGTCTCCAACTTATAATTTTTTGACTTTACAATGATGTGAAAGTGTTATACATTCTTATGTTTGCTTCCCATCTTGTCCTTATTGTGCTGTTAGTTATACAAACTAATTTTGCTTAACTAAATTATTTTAGTTCATTTTGGCAGATTCATACAGACATCTAGCACACTTTGATCATTTCTAACCCTGTTATGAGTTTTTATCTGCACTGGTCGTGGAGGTGCAAGCCAGCCACCAGTTTGCACTGGAAGTTTCAAATGGCTGTCATTTCTGAATGCATTGAGTAATTTTACTTAATAATCACTTTGATTTTCCCTGTACATAGATTTTCCCTTAGAGGAAGTTAGGCTCTCTGGGAGATAAATTCATTCTCTCAAATCATTAAGGTTCCAGTTAGTGCTTTGTGGCTATAATTAATTAAACTATACTCATGTTCCTTGAACGATGGAAATCTCTATACCCTAGTGGGATATGAGGTGCACATGGAATAGATGCAGACAAGAACACTCTCTTTCTTGGTCTTTTCTTGAGACCTATCTTGTCTCTGTCCTCTG
>PVKN010034648.1:0-11789 GCA_004027915.1 Capromys pilorides
AGCATCTTGGTAAAGTTGGTGCTCAGCGAATGTTTGCTGAATCAAGAAACTAGAGGCCCTGCCTAGAAGAACAGGTCCAATGGGCAGCAACAGAAGTTTATCCAACAAGTGTTCTTTAAAACCAAGTGTTTATCCCTTGGTCTCACAGGCACATTGGTGTCTGCACCCTGCTGAGTTGCACTAAACACAACATCTGCAAGCAAAACGTCCACAAGTACATTTCTTGGAGTGGGGAGATTTCTAGGGCAGTCTTCAGAGTGCAAATGGAACCAAATTATATCCATCTAAATCAGAATTTAACAATGATCTGTGGGTAGTCACAATAGCTTTGTCCTCTGTCATGAACACAAGTACCTCCAAAGTATAAAGAACTGATTTTGGTCAATACATTATGCAATGCCTTCTCACAGTTAATAAATAATTAATTGATATGCTAAAGTATTTCCTAATCAAAATATAATAAAAAGAGAAATTCCCACTTAAACCATTGCTCAATATCAAATATTGATCTTTTTCCCTCTGATAATTATAGGCCCAATGTTTAAAATATAGGTTTATATATTCACAAGGTATTTATCCTTCCTAATCAAAACTATGTAGGAACCACCAGACTGAGTATTTCTTGCTTGGGATCTTACCAATATGGCACTCATTTGTTGTAATGGAATCCTTATATCTGTGGCTCCCTTTGTCTCAAACGCTCTCCTCCCTTATCTCTCACCTTTTCCAAAGACAACTAGACTAACAGGCTGTTCCTGATATACCCAGTGTAAAGTCACATCATTCACCTCCTCATCTGGTGTACCGCTTTCTTCTTTACTTTCACCCGCAGCATCTATTGCTATTGGCTCTACTGTAAATGTGACTTAGTTGTTTTGTTTATTGCTTGTTTCCCTGCACTAGACTCTAAGCACAAGGAGGACAGAGATTATTTTTGTCATTATTTTAGTTACTATTGCATCTCCAAGGCCTAAAGCAGTGCTTCAAACATGCAAGGTGATTGATAAATGCGTGTTAAATGATTGTTGGCTAAATGGATGTACTTGGTTATACCAACCACTTACTACTGAATTGATGACAGTAGTCCTAAGTCTCAGTCCCTTCCAGATAGTGTGTACTTGTTTCTCAATTAGCTTTTGTTGGCATGTGGCAGTTCAGAGCTAAGGAGGAACTAGGAAACTAGGAAGGAACTAGCGCTTCTTGAGTGATCATTGCTCTTAAGATGAGGATGTCCAGCAGCTATTTGTTTGAAATTTAGCACAAACCAAGAAAGCCTCAGGTAGAGGTAGCACGGTGGAAGGACCATCTTCCTGGGCATCTGGATGTATTATTTCCATAGTATCAGGCAACTCAATGCTCTGGACCTCAATTGCTTCTTTTACAGTGAAATAATTAATTGACAGGATTTGCTCTGATCAGGGTAACATCTGGGTGATCTGAAACCCTGTCCATCCCATTTTCTTAATATGTGCTGATAGCTTCACTTCCTGGGTACTGGTGTAGATATCTGATAAGCCAATCATGTCTAATGGGTTAATGTGCCCATATTGTAGGGAGTCTGGCTTTACTGGAAAAAATTCAAACAAACCACAAAGGTAAGGATTGCATCTAGAGTATGAGAATGATAGTGAATTATTTGGGGAGCAATGTCCCTTTTGAAATACACTAAAGCAGACTTTAAAATTATTCAAGGAGATATAATTACACAATGTGGAGAACTATTGATTGTATTTTGCAATTCAGCAGAAGTCCTGAGCACCTATTATGTACCTGGTACTCCAAAAACAGCTGGTTACTCCCAGTTACCCTTATAACTTCCCTATATACACATGCCTCACGAGGCCCATGCCCCAGGATTTACAATGTGTTGTTGTACTACTGCAAAGTAGCAAAACAGGACACCCAAGAGAGGACCCTCTCCCCAACCCTCAGTAAACTCTCAGTCTCGTCTCTAGATTGAGAGGCATCCTCAGGAGTGTCAGTGATGTCCTCAAAAGGCTAAAGATTCTGAGTGACGTGCATATACCAGCTTCTGCATCCCTGTCATTTGAATCACAGCCAAGTCTCCTTTTCTTATGGATGTTTTTCTTTCTTCTGTGTTTGCCCCTATGTTGGCCACTGATCTATACTGAAAGGGGAATAGCACAATGTTAGTGGAAGTGCACTGTACTCAGGAGGCTGAGGTAGGAGGATTGTCACAACTTTAGGTCTCTTCTAATAGAGGATTAATCTCTAGAATATGTGAAGAACTACAAAAAACCTTTTTAACTAACCTCAATTAAAAATGACAGATGAGCTGAATAGACAGTTTTCTAAAGAAATTTAAATGTTCAATGCCTTTAACCATTAGGAAAATGCAAATCAAAATTATTTTCAGATTCCATCTCACTCCAGTCAGAATGACCATCATTGAGACTACAAAAAAAGGGTGTGGGAGATAGGTCAGCAGCATAAGTGCCTGCTTGGCAAGCTCAAAGCCCTAATTTTGATCCCCAGTATGAAAAAAAAAAAAGAATGTAAAATTAAAAAAAAAACAAAAACAAGAGCTAGGCCTGATGGTATATACCCTGTTTATGAATTGAACTCTATTGTTCTTCCAATCCCAATACTCTGGTAGGCTGAGGCAGGAAGACCGCAAGTTCCAGTGCAGTCCGGGAAACTTAGCAGTTTAGCAAAACCCTGTCTCAAAATAAAAAATAAAAAAAAATTCAGAATTTGCTTAGTGTGAAGGCACTGGGTTAAATCCCCACTTTAAAAAAAAAGAATGTTGACTTGGGTACGGGGGACAACGATCTTTTGTGTATTTGGTGGGAAAGTAAATTAATGCAACCACTATGGAAATTAGCATGGAGATTCCTTAAGAAACTAAAAATAGAAGTAAAATTTGACCCTACCATACCAGTGCTAAGTATATTCTCAAAAAAATTAAAGACAGCATGCCACAGTGATACATGCATACCCATGTTTATATAGGCACAACTCACAATAGTTAAGCTACAGAAAGTGCCGATGTGCCAGTCAGTGGACAAATGGATCAAGAAAATGTGGCTTCCATACGCAAAGGAGTCCTACTCATCCAGAGAGAAGTAGGAAGTCATGTTATTTCAGGAAAATGGCTAGAACTGGAGAACATCATCTAGAGCTAAATAGCTCATGATTTTCTTATATGAGAAATCAAATAAAAGAGTGAGAGATGACTAAAAACTAAAGGTAGACCTTTGGCGAAGGGAAAGAGGGTTGGAGAAAAAAAGGGAAGAGAGGGAGAGAGGGGTAATGGGACTGAAAGTGGTCAGGATACGTGAGGTGTGGGGGTGCACACTTGTAATCCCAGTGCTCCAGAAGCTGAGATGGGAGGATCACTGTGTGTTCGAGGCCAGCCTGGGCTACATAGTCAGATTCTTTCTCAAGCAACTGACAACAAAAAAATTGATCAAGATATGATGTTACTAACATGCTCTTTTTAAAAAGGCAGGGATCTCATTACAATTGTCCAAGCTGGTCTCCAACTCCTAGACTACAGCTAAGACTATAGGAGCACACCACACTCAGTGAAAGAATATTTTAAAAAATTGTGAACATCGTCCTCATCCAGGCTTTCTTGGCTTGTACCAAAAACACGTACTCTTGATTAGAGCCTCAAAGCCCATGTTCATTTATTCAACAGAAATTAATTGAGGTGGTCTAATGTGATCTCAAGTAAAAGAATGAATGAGACAGTCTCTGCCCTTCTGCAATCTGTCATGTGGGAGTTTGGCATTAAAGAGTGATGAGAAAACAGCAATAATTCATTGTACATTTCAAACTAGCTACATACGAAAGAGGATTTCGAATGTTGCCAACACAAAAAAATGATAAATGGTTAAGGTGAAAGAGGTGCTAGTTATTCTTCCTTGGTCACTGAATGCTGTGTCCATGGGCCAAAATATGTCACTGTACTCCATGGGTAGGTGCATTTCTTTCCTTTTTTTTTTTTTTGTCTTTTTGAGACAGGGTCTTGCTATACGGTTCATGCTGGCCTTGAGCTCACGTTTGTAGCCCAGGATGGTCTCAAGCTTGCACTGATCCTCCTGCCTCAGCCTCCCAAGAGCTGGGATTACAGGCGTGTACCCCCGTACCTGGCTGATAGGTGTATTTCTTGGGTATCAATTAAAGAAGATGTAAATACCTTTTTAAAAGGAAATAAACCAAAATTATTGAGACAGTAATGTTAAATAAAATAATCCAGACACATGAGCTTAAGTATCACATGGTTTCCCTTATATGAGAAACCCAAAAAATAAATAAAGAACAAAATAAAGGCCAGATGATAAGAGATATGGAAGTAGATCTTTCTCATATGGGAAAGGGATTAAGAGATCAAAGGAGGGTAAGGGGAGGAGCAAAAAGACTGACAAAGAATTAAGATGCATCATCACTTACATGCACCAGTTCCCTATACAGCATGTAATCACTGTGCACTGCAAACATGTGCTAACAAAAAAAAAAGAAAAGAAAGATAAATATCCTAAGAGAAAAGACAAACCAACAAACTCGAATTGGTTTAAACCCTGAGAAAGGAAAGGCAAGGGGTAGGAGGTAAAAAGAAAAAAAATAAGAGGAGTTCATTTAAGATGGGGCAGGTGGAGGAAAAGATCTGCGGAAGCGCTGGGTGGGAGCCCTGGGGTGCAGGGGACTGGGCACCAGGCTAGAGGCCCTAAGGTAGTGAGAATTAGGGGAGATGGAGACCTAGATGAAGGAGACCAGGCTGGGCAGGAGGAGCCTCTCAGAAGCCCCGCCTCCTGCCGAGGCACAACTGTCCCCAGACTTGTCCAATAGGGTAAGAACAGAGGTGTCCCCTGTTTACTCTGTTTTTCCAGGGTGGCAATGATCTTTGTCCTGCAAATCCAGTTCCCATGTTGAGATTCATTAATTTGTCAAGGACAAAGAAGGAGTGTAGGCACAAGGAGAGGGCAGATGAACGAGAGGAGGTTTGAGGTATAAAGCTAGAGCATCAGTGAAAACCAATTTCATTCTCTTCAGACCAAAAATGCACTGCTGGCTCGAGGGAGCTAGCGACCTACGCCATGGCACTACTACATATCACCTGGTGTAGCCCTCGCCACTCACCACCTTCTCTACAGCTCCAACAAATGTCTTTTTCTTTCCCCACTGACTGTGTTTTACCACTGAAGAGGTGACAGGAGCACAGATGGAAGTAGGCATATTCAGCTGCATCTGCCTCTGCTGGCTGAAGGCATCCCCAGGCCAGGAGCAGATTCTCTTCTGGCTCAAATCTTCACAGGCCAGCAGATGGCAGAAATCCAAGCGTGATTGCAGGCAGTTCCACTGTGGACTACACCCTGGTTTGATCTTGGCAAATGTTTACAATTCTCTTTCCTGGAATTGACTTCTTCCCTGGAATCAACCTCTGGAAAATGTTTGTCAAGATGCTTCACTATCCTGGGGCTGCTGAGGCTTCCACAGAGTCAGTGCAAGAGGTAGCTATGTAGAAAGTCTCAGATTCAAGCCAGTCAATGGTGACTTGACTATATGAAAGCTAACCTAGCATGCAGTCAACACTTTAAAAAGATAGCCCTTTCCTAGCACAGTGGGCATGATTTACACATGGTTGCATGCACGTAAGATGAACTTAGTTCTTC
The DNA here is from genome assembly GCA_004027915.1 of Capromys pilorides. NCBI lineage: Eukaryota > Metazoa > Chordata > Mammalia > Rodentia > Capromyidae > Capromys > Capromys pilorides. Next base: position 5,640 of record PVKN010034648.1, read on the forward strand.
CTGCACAGCGGGAAAACAGTGTGTCCATTACGGAAGGGCAAAAGATTTTCTCACCAATCTGTCGGTTCTCAGCCCTCATCCCGAGCTATTGAAGGGAATAACAATGGTTTGCTGATTGCTTATCTTGAGTAGGAGCCTGGGCTGACCACTAGATCTCTCTTTATCATTTTCTTAATCCCTGCATATCCAGAGACAGATACTAAACCATCGCTGCTGTGGCAGTAACGGATGATGGAACAAGAAAAGGTATGAAACTTAAGCAATGTATGAATCTGTTAAAAAAGTGATGTGGAGGGACTCAAACTGGGGTAGCCTGACTCCCAGTCCATGAACTCTTTCCTCTTCTAGTTAATGTCATCTACATTTGTTCACACCTGACAGGGTCTGTTGGGCATTGTGTTTTCCTAGGGTATAAAAGTAAATATGAAAACTCAGAGAAAAAAAGAAGCTGGGTAAAGAGGAGGGCGGGGCCTTTGTACTTTTTGCCCCGTGGAAATAAAATTGTTCTGTACAGTTCTTGGTCTCTGTCCATGGTCTTGTCCATGCATTTATTCCTGCTTCAGTTTTTAACTTTTAGTTTAAAAATTGTGCCACAAATGGAAGTGTTAATTATTATTTTCTTCCAATCACATAGATGGCTTCATGCAAAGTATGTGCAAATGTGTGTGCATGCAATGTAAACATGGATAGCTCCTTTAGTCATGATAGGAGCTAAGTTATTTGTTCTTTTATTTCATGTTCTGCAGTTGACTCCCGCACAAAAGGGAAAATATCACAGTGATTTTTTAATTTCTACTTTCAGAGTTGACTTTCATTTCTGTATTCCTCTCTTTTTTGTTATGGTTTGTATCACCATACTATGCATACCAAGTGAACCTTACAAAAATGTGCTGGGTTTTTGAAGCTGTTGCAAAGTGAACTGTGAATTTATTAGACTATCTGTAACTATACTTAAAATTGCTTTGGGAAAAAAAACAAATCAACCTATTACAACACCCTCCCGTCATATAGAGCCCCAACTACTTGACCCAGAAGCCAAGGGAGACCAGACAAGGATGGAAGATTAGTTTAGCTTGGCCTGTATAGCCTGGTCTGAGGGGACTTGTAGGTCCCTAACAAGGAAAGGGAAATTGAAGAACTGTATCACCTCTGTGGAGGACGTCTAATGAGTTGAGAGAAAGGAAGGTGATTCATAGTTTATGTGGACTTTGCATGAGCCAGGCATTGTGCTAGGAGCTTTCGCAAGTATTTTGCAAGTTACTCGATACAATTTTATAGCTAATAGCTAACATCGTTAAGCACAATGTTCTGGAAGCTTTACAAATGTAGCACGACAATGAGATAAAGGATATGCTATTATTTTTCCTCTCTAAAACATGAAGAGACAAGGTCAGCAAGAAGTTACGCCGTGGGTCCAAGGTCATGCTGCTGTTATGTTGTAGAACGAGGATTTAAAGGCAAACTCCAGAACACACACCTCTGTATATTTGCACAAGCTACGGCTTAGGATGAGGGCAACAGGGCTCAGGGAGGCTGTCTGGCCCCAGATCACACAGGAGGATGCACAAAGCCAAGGTGTCGAAGCCAGAAGTGTCTGTGAGCAAGAGTCCTGCTTCCTGCTGCCTTACCTTTTCCAGTGACCTCTGGAACTGTCATCCTACCTTTAGGCACAAATCTTCTTTCTTTTCAGATTTCTGACATTTTTTACTCTGTCCTTAATCTCCCCTGCAGCCTCTCCTTCCTCAGTTTTCTTCCTTTCCTTCTGTCTTCTTTCCTTTTCTCCTCTCCTTTATTCATGCCTCAATCTGCTGGGAGCAGAACACAATGCAGGCCCAAGAGGTTAATGAGGTCTTACTCATTAAATAGCTTCACAGTAGCTGCCAATCTGACTGGAAGCCTGCTAATAAATAAAAAATGCTTATCTCAAGAAATAGGGATCAATTGGTTCACTTGTTGGACAAAGGGGCATTTCAAGTGTTAATTATGGCCAGCCAGTTGATCAGATAATTAAGTGCTCACTGGATTAATTATTTAATAACTTGATCAAGGGTTTGGTTGTTGACGTCATTGTTCACATTAACCAGATCACACAGTCTTATCCTTAGAACCCCAGAAAGTCAACTGTCACAGAAGTCTAGGCTGCTTATGAAGTTCCCAGTTTGTTGGCATGAGGACAATATGGATTTCTAAGACACTCCAAGGTCTTTCAGATAAAAGAATTCACAGAAGTCATCAATGGCTACTACAGAAAGCACTTTCATGTCTATAATCTGATGATGCATTACACCATCAGTACAGCTTCTGTTCAAATTCTAGGGCTGTCTGGGTTCTGACCTCGGTCCCTTTATTTTTCCTTTGTGCCTCTTCTTTCCCATCCATGCCTCCAGGTCCCATGGCTTACCAATGACATCTAGATCTGTGCCTCTTGCATACCCCCTCACTAGGTCTTTCCCACCATCATCCTGATGTCTCTCTGCATAATCCCTTAGATACCTTCATCTGAAGCAGAATTTAGTTCCCTAGCCATTCCCTCATACAATTCTTTCACGGCACAGTATTCCTCAGTCCTGCAAGTTTCATCACTTGCTGCCTCCCTGAGCACTCTCTCTTCTACACTCCACACTTTACAGATCCCCAAGTCTCTTTAGTTCTTACCAAGGCGATGTCTTCTTGTTAGCACCCTTTTTCTATCCCCGCTGCTCCTGCCTCAGATCACCATCCTGGACAGGCTCATTACCACAGCCCCATAATGAATCTTTAGAACACGGGACATATTTGCTTCTCTGTTTGTTTTTCCTCTCAGCATCTAAGACACATTAGGGTAAGAGCCGAGTCTCAGCAATCTTTAGATGCAGGAGCTGGTTTCACCTCATTGCAGGCCACTGTCCATGTTGCTGCGGAAGCTTACTACCTACAGAACAGTGACCCTTTGTTACAGAATAAAGGGTGAGCACGTTACCCCAGCATATGAGGCCTTTCACAATCTCAGCCCAGATAAACTCACCACCTCCTTACTTCCTGCCTACCCGAGTCTCTGGCTGGACCACAGTGTTCTGCTTTGCCAAGTGCCCGGGATGCTTGCATATGCTGCTCCTCCTGCAGGAAAGATGTCCCCGAACACCAACACTAATGCTGCCTGAAGACAGTTGTGTATTGTTTAAGACCCATCTCAGTGTCCCATCCCCTGAGACCCCTTCTGAGGCCCCTCCTGGACAGCTCTTCCCTCTGCAACCACTGGTGCGACCAACTACCACCTTGATGCTGATCTCCATGTGTGATGCTTGGCGAAGATTCATTTGCCTTGTACATTACCATCTGTCAGATTCCTGTGGCCATAGTAATAAGTTACCACAGACTGGATGGAAGAAGTTTACTTTCTCATAGCTCTAGGGACCAGAAATCTGAAATCAATATCACTGGGTCAAAATCAAGGTTAGAGGAATGACGAAATAGCTCAGCGGCATAAGCACCTGCCTAGAAAGCGTAAGGTCTCCATAGTCTAATTACAGCTATACAGACTCTTTTTTCAAATACAGGTAAAATTTACAGGTTTCAGGGAAGATTGGGATTTCATATTTTGGGACCCACCACTTAGCCCACTATACTGTCCCTCTTGGGACCACCTCAAGGACAGGGACTATGTTTTACTTTTTTTAAAAAAAAAATTCCTAAAAAGGCTGACAGTATAGTTCAGCAGACTAAGAGCTTGCTTAGGTAAACACAGGGGCCAGGGTTTGATCCCTCGCACTGCACGCTATGACAACCCCACCCTTGGGTGCGCTGTGCCAGCAATGGAATCCAGGCATGGTGGTGCATGCCTGTAATCCCAGCAGTAGAGAGGCAGAAATCTGGAGGATCCCTGTGAGTCTGAGACCCTGTACACACACAGACAAAAAAAAAAAAAATCCTACATTGTAGCACTAATAGGTACTCAACAAATACTGAGTGGTTGGAGAATAACTGAACTCAATTCTCTTGCAAGTATAGGCAAGACAATAAGCATTCAACACACATTACTCATTGTTGTTGATTATTAATTGTTCATTCATCAAACATTTATTGATCATACTTGCACATTAGATAACACTTTAGGTACAGGAAGTACAGTAACTACAGAAAAAAATCACCAATAGATATGATTATGCCCTTATGATAAGGATTGGGTAAGAAGAGTGCAAGGATCAGTGAAAGGGGACAAAGAGGTGTAGATCAGCAGAGTCTGCTGTGGAAGGAACATTGTAAGCCCGAAACCGACGGATGCATGAGCAAAGGGTGGGAAGGCAATTATGCCGGAAGATGGGAGCACAGGCTTTTAGGAAGGAAGAGCCCAGTGAGTTGAAGAGACAGAATGAGGCCAGGGAAGGCTGAAGTGTAAGGGCTTAGGGGAGGGGCAGGTCATGCAAGCTTTGGGGTCATGTGATAGATTTTGGACTTCTGATTGAACCAATAGGAATTGGAAAGACATGACCACATTTTTAATGTCAGAAGATGCTTCCAGGGGCTGGCAAGATAACTCAGCAGACTAAACACATGCTTAGGCAAGCACAGGGACTAGGGTTTGATCCCTGGCACCACATACCATGCCAAACCCACCACCAGGTGCACTGAACCAGCCCCCCAGACTGGGTGTGGTGGCACATGCTTTGTAATCCCAGTGCTGTGGAGGCTGAGAACAGGAGGATCACTATAAGTCCAAGCTGCCTGCAAAGCAAGACTCTGTACCAAATAGATTAAAGAAATGGCTCCAGCTATTCATCTGAGGACTGAAAGGAGTGGTCAAAGGAAGAAAGTGGAAACCCATTGAGAGGTCACTGAAGGAGCCTAAATGAAAGTTGATAGAAACTTGGAGAATGGATGGGAAAGAAGTGTGCAAAGGTGAGATTTGTTTAGGGTTAGACTAGGTAGCTCATATCATATGCTGAACCAGCAATAATTTTTGCTTTGGACAGGATCTCACTGGGTAGCCCAGGCTGGCCTTGAGCACGTGGAGATCCTCCTGTCTCAGCCTCCCAAAGATATATCATTTTCATAGGTATGGTGAATTGACAATTGGTGGTCAATTTGTAAGAACCAACTGAACTGAATCAGCATGGTGTTGGGTATGGAAGACCTACTTTAGGAAGTTTGCTAGCAACATAAAAAGGAGAACTAGAGAGGAAGAGATGGTGCTGTTGGTTCTTCCTGGGCAAGCTTGTTGCACTGGCTTTCGAGATATGAACTTGGCTGCTCTCACTGTCAGAGGATCTTGGGTCATCGCTATTGCTGAGGATGGCTGTGGTTCATTTTGGGGAACCTCTGGTCCTTACTTTGAGCATTGCTTCCTGGCTCCAGTTTAGATCCCTCAGCCTGCTACCACATCCCACTGGCGCAGACTTTCTAGCTTTCATCACTGACCTTTGGGCCTTTCCAGCGCAGATCCGTGAGACACGCATGCATGAGACATTGTTATAGGCTCCTGGCCCCCAGCTGGACTATTGGTGAGCATCGCCATGGGCTCTAGGTCATCAGCTAGACTTGTATAGGACATCGCCATGGGATTCAGGCACTCAGCTGATTTCTTTGGTTCTCTAGTGTGTGCACAGATCTCCTGCAGACTTTCGTACTTTACTCTTTGGGTAAATATAAAAATAAAATAATCCCATACATTATGTATCCTGTATTAAGTGGTTTCTCTTGTAAACTCTGACTACAACAACAGGTTAAGCTCATATGTTTATCTAATCTGGATATATAAATTAAGACTTCAAGACTTTCCAGCAAGAATTGTCTTTTCAATAAATACTGTGGAATAAAATAGAGCTCCTTAGGTAAGAAAATGAAGTGGATCCCTACTTTCTCATTGACTCAATTACTCAAAATGGATCAAAGATCTCAATGTAAAAGCTAAAAATACAAAATTCTTAGAAAAAAAATCACAAGGCTATATCTTTACAATACTGGACCTGACAGTGCATTCTTAGATATGTAATCAAAGGCAGACAGGCATGGTGGTGCATGTCTAGTAATTCCAGCATGCAGGAGGCTGAGATAGCAGGATTGACAAAAGTTCAAAGCCTGCCTAAAAAAAAAAAAAAAAAGCCAGCCTGGACAACATAGTGAAACCTTCCCCCACCCCCCACCCCCCACCCCAAAAAAAATCAAAGGCATTAG
>PVKN010034649.1:0-11798 GCA_004027915.1 Capromys pilorides
TATCTATATCAATCTAAACAGATTTGATGATGAACATATGTAATACAACCATTGTTAAATTTTTCTTGTTTTGAAAATCCTGTACTATATGTATTCTTGCTTGTTACTGTTTTACTATCTTTGTTTCTGCTATATTTACTCTTTAAAATAAAAAAAAAATAAGGTGCTAGTATTTAAAAAATATTTACCAATTCAGTGGATGGAAATTACCTTGTTGTTTTTTTTTTTTTTTTGCTTTTTGTATTTTTGTGGCACCGGGGGCTTGAACCCCAGGCCTTCAGCATGCAGGGCGCGCTCTGCACCACACAGCTCCACCCCAGCCCAGTGTTGCCATGGTCGTGTTTGTTCTCTAGCAGAGCTGGATGTGTCCCTGCACTCCCAAGAGCCTATTTTATTTTTCACGCTGTCACCTGCTGCTTCCTGTGCCAGCCATGGCTTTAGTGCACATCATGGGTGTCTCATGTGGCCTGAGCAAACTTTTGTGAGCTCCTGTGGCTCGTCTACTCCGGTGGCAGAGACTGACTCCATCGTATGGGTGGATCCAGGGCCCTGGCACCCCAGACCTCCCTCCCAGGACTCTGTCTTGCTGCTCTGACACCACGGACAGGATGACAGAGATGAGTCCATGTCCCTGAGGCTGGCGTCATTCGTGACGTGGGCACGCAACCGTGCACCCGGGCTCCAGCGGGAACATACGGCTGCAGATCTCCCTCTGTCCCAGCTCATGAGAAACGCGCCCCATTGCTGTGCCCTCTTCCCTTGCAGCTCCTGAGCAGCATGGCACCCCTGCTTCTGCACCATTAGGAAGAGGCCGGCATGTCTGCCTACCCAGCAGCCCCTCACCAACACCTCAGAGGGGCACGGGGAGGGCAAAAGGACATGCAGCGACTGCAGGGACTGAGCATCGCCAACTCTGCTTTCTTGCTTCTTTCAAGCTTCCTTGCTGTTCTTGGCATGTGCATGTGCGCGTGAGCACGTGTGGACATGTGTGTGTGCGTGCACACACCTGGAAGGATATTGCACATGGTTTTCCTGCTCATGCAGCAAACATAGCTTCCCCAGGAGTAGAGAAAGCGCCGTCCCCAGATCTGGGCTCCAGAGACCAGAGCTCTAGTGGCCACAAAGGCCACTGGCACCGTCCTGCGTGGCATCACTCCAGCAGCAAGTGTGGAATCAGGAGTGTTAGCTCAACACTCAGCTCCTCAGTCAAAGCTTTCTCACTCCGTCACGGAAAGGGCCGCGGGGGATCTGGTGAGAAGCGCCTTCCTGGCTTGCTACTTTTACTTCGAGAACAGTAGCTCCGTGGCCTTGTAGACAGGTCCTGCTGTGGGTCAAAGAGCTGGTATCCTGTCCTGAGACTCGGGAGCTGGGCCTCCAGGAAACTGTCCTCAGGGAGCAAAGTGAGCAACCGCAGAGTCCAAATGATCCTGAAACCACATGAAGAAAAGCGTGCCCGAGAATCTTGCTCGCCTTCTCCCCCTTTCCTCAGTCTAACTCTCTTGCCAGGTTTCTGAGAAGGTTCAAGCAGGCATTTCGCAGGGGACACCAGGGAGCTGGAGAGGGCCCAGAGCCTGCGGCCTGAAGTGCCTGAGGAAGGACAAAGCTTTCTGCACCAATCCAGAAGACAGAGAACTAGAACACAAGATCTGGAACACCCTGCACACATACGTGCACTCTGACACACATGTGCACATGCATGTACAAACCTAGAGACAAAAGCATGCATGTCCACATACACAGGTGCTCGTATGTACATGGACGTGGGTGTGTACACACAGGCATGTAGACATGCATGGACATATGTACACACATGCATGCATGCATGCACCCATAGACAAAGGCACATAGGCGCACGCACAGGTGCATGCACACAGGTGTCCTCCTGCAGGTGTCGCAGCTGAATCCCAGGCTTGGAGGAGCAGGAGTGGGGAGCGTGCTCTAAAGACGGGAGCGACCCTGCAGGCAGAAGGCATGGGAAGAAGTCCCAGGGATGCAGCCTGCAGGCCAAATGACTCCACAGACCTATAACATGCTGGCCACGGCCACAAAAGACTCAGCCGTGACACTCAGCATTTGCAAAGCTCGGCATGCCTGGACCAAGCTGCACTCCCTTTGCAAGAGACATTTCTGTGACTGCAGGACTGAAGAAACGACGGAGCTCAGAAGCACCTGCTGCAGAGCCCTCTGTCCTCCTTTCCCACCTCGATCCTCTTTGAGGTCAGGCTGGCTCTCCACACCCCGCCAGCGGCTGCCAGAGCGCTGCAGAGCATCAGGTGATTTTCCCACCCCACTGTTCCCTAGGAGACGGGACGTGTGCAGGCCACTGCATCCCGTTGAGCCTCCTTACAGGCTGGAGAGAGCCCTGAGGGCTGGCGCAGGACTTGTGGCTGTCCTCCCAGGTTGACAGGAGCACCAGGCTTCCAGGAAATATGGGGGCTGTAGTGTGCTGGGGCCGATTCTCCCGGGGAGCAAGGACACACATGTTAGAAAATGGGAAGCAGAGAGCACGTACCGCATGGGGAAGCATGGGGCTGGGAATGAGGGGCTCGGGCTGCAGTCAGTGCCAGGCTACTTGGCGGCTTCCTAGGGCCTCCCTCCCGCCACCTCAGCTGGCACACCTGCCAAGAGGGTTGTCCGTCTGTCACAGGCTGCTGAACACAATGGCTTGCCATGCGTTAGTTCAAGACTAAGACGTGCTCTGTGCATGTCACCTCCTGCCTCACGGCATTCCACGGTGTTCAGAATAGCCCCCAAACCTGCCCGCCACCCATCCATACAAGCAGTGGACAGAGGATGGGGACAGAGGCACGTTAGTCTAATCCACGCTGGAACAGTAAGTTCAGCAGGAGCACAGTGCAGGAACAGCCAACACGCACCAGCAGATGCTGGCCGCAGAGCTCTGCCAGCTGTGAGTGGAGGGCCAGTGCCCCCAAGGCAGCACAGAGACCGTCAGAGTACTGGAGCCACAGTAGCAGGTCTGGGCGTGGCCACTGTGGCTCCCAGGCAGAACCACGGCTCCCGAGGCCACAGGAGGAAGATTGGGGTGGGCAAGTCCTGGCAGAGCATAGGAGCCCTACGGGAAGGGCTGGGACTTGGGGCACGTGGTCAACACTTGCTCTCCTTCCAAAGAGGAGAACAACCCTAGGAGCCCTGCACGCCCAGCGGATCGTCTGTCTGTTCGGTTACTAAAAAGCGCCTTGCAATGCTTCAGAATAAATCTTCTCTGCAGTGAAAGTTGACTGATTAAATTCAGGATGCCAAGTAACTTCAGAGAAACAATTGGGTTTGTTTTGTTTTGTTTTGTTTTTTCAGTAAAACTCTATCCTCTGCAATACTTAAGACATTCTTCCACTTAAAAATTTCAATGTGTATCTGAAATTCAAATTTAGTTGAGCTTCTAGGCTTTTTGAGTTGTATGTGTGTGTGTGTGTCTGTGTGTGTTTGTTAAATACAGCTGCTATGTCTGTTAGAAATTGATTCGTGTGGCCAGCCACGCAAATGCACCAGGAGGAATCGGGCCTGAGGCCCGCAGACTGTCGGCAGCAAGCACACCCAAAGGAGTTGGGGCCTTTGCTGGTGCGTGTGTGTGTGTCAGAGCCCCACATTGTACACCACCAGCGTGCATGCTTTCTCACTTGCCAGTTTAAAATTAAGTAATACAATAAAGCCATAAAAACGTAAAAGTACATACACTTTCAAAAGACAGTTTCGCACTGCAGGTTGACCTCGAAGCCACTCCAGGCACTGATGTGGAGCAGGTGCCTCCGTGGTCCGTGGTCCCTGGGCCTGGCTGGGGCTGTGGTGACAAGCGAACTCACCTGTCCACGGATGTGTGCACGCTGTCACAGCCCACACACCTGTCTTTTGGAGCAGGGGAGGGGTCCTGGGCTCCAGAGGATCCAACAGCCACCACATCTGGGATGCGCCTGGGCCTGGGCCAGAGCTGAAGAAGCGTCTCTGCTTAATCCTGAGCCGGCACGGAAGTGCTGCAGCCCCCATGTGACCCCGTGGCTTCCACAGGGTCTGAGCAGGGCCACAACAGGGCCACTGGGCTGGGACCCCTTGGACAGCACCCACCACCTAGTCACTGGAGACCAGGGTCCCTGCATGGCCCACAGGTGGCTCTGGCCCAGCTGAGGATCAGAACACACACAAGAAATACAGATGGGAAGAACATTGCACTGGGGCAACAAGAACCCACGCCCTCCACAGGCTAACCGCCATGCCTGTCACACACGTGAAGTCGGCAGCATCCTGCCCACGGGCAGAGCCGTAGGGTCCTCTGGGTGCTGGTGTGTGGCCGCCACGGGCCAAGAACACCTACAACCGACCCTTGGGACACAGGGACTGCTGAAGGCTGCGGGATGGCACAAGCCAGGTTCCCAGAGCCATATCCTAGGACCCCGAGAGGTTTCCTGGGTGAAGATGGGAGAGAAGTGAACTTTACTAGGAAGCCAAATTCACTATCGCTAGGGCTGCCCTCACTTGGAAGGCTGATACCAGGTAGGCCTGCCACTTAGAAAATATGGTCGCTGACACATAATAGACTTTTTAAAAATGTCCTGAACAATAAACAGAGAGACAGAGCGGGGCTGGTGTGCATTGGTCTCTGGGCCCGTGTCTGATACTCAAGCTAGGGGCTGCACTCACAGGAACAGAGGCTTTGGGACGCGGTCGGTGCCCCTGGACACAGGCCCTGGCAACCCCAGCCCCACAGGCCAGCTCTACGCAGGCCACGGCCTCCTTCCTAGCAGGATCGCAGGGGAAGTTTCGCCGCCGCCGACTGCCTTGTTAACCTTAGCAAGAGTAACGATTGTAATTCTCAGATCCACGCAGCCCAATTTCCAGCAATTAGCTAGGTAATTTGCTTCTCGAGAGCCCCCACGGTGAATTGCCCATTAAGTAAATATCTGATGCATTGACAGTCTTCCTGCAGCACGGAGCTGAGATAGCAAATGAGCGATAATTACGCTCAAGTGTGCCCCCGTCTACAGCGCCTTTGTTCCCGGGCTCTGGTCTCCAGCACCAACAGCACCAGGGCCAGCTCAGGGATACAAGTTCCAACCCATTGCGCTGACGGTAAAAGCAGGAAGTGTTTGGGTGAGAAACACTTTTGGATGTCTACCACCCCCACCTGCTTTGTTTATCCGTTTTCAAATACCTAGCGCAGGCTAACTGGGGTTTGGGTGAGCGTCGTGGCTGACTGGCTGGTGTCTGGGGACGGAAGAGGTGGCCCTGGCTGAGCACTCTCATGGGGTCTGGAGGTCCCGCTTGCCGGGCTTACAGAGGCTGCTGCTGCTGCTGGGCGAGGCAGTGATTGTGGATGGGTCCTGGTTAAAGATCCACGGCCCTTCTGCACCTGTGGGTCATGAGCTCTCTGTGAGAGGGACAGACACACAGGTGTCCAGACCCCGAGACCCTGAGACCAAGTCGGGACGTCTGAGGAGGCTCCAAATCTTGTTCTGCAGCCTGTTTCGCCTTATTAACAGAAAGTTCCTTCATTGTTCCAGAAGGAAAAGCTGGCCTCTGTTTCCAGTTTTGTGAATTCATTGCGGTCTTGGAATCCCTCTCCTGCCAGAGGTGGGGTAGAACCTGGAGTCTGTTGGACCTGTCTGGACACTTTGCTCCCCACAGGGAATGTGAGTGCCCTGGCGCTTGGTATAATGCCCAGATCATGTGTACGCAGAGACAGAGATGGAGACAGAGACAGAGACAGGGGCTGGCACCAAGACAGAGATAGGGGCTGGCCTCGGTTAGTCACCAAGCTTGCTCATGTCACAGTGTTGTCCAATCTGTAAGGTGGGAGTGACACAGGTGGCCAAAGTTGCCACCCAAGGGACAAAGATGATGGACAGGAAATACCAAAAGCTTAAGCAGAGATGCCAGAGCCACGCAGGCTGCGTGTGTCTCCAGGAGCTGGCATCAAGCCGTCCTGAGGCCTCAGGGCAGCTTTTCCATGGGGCCACCTCCTGTAGCCAAGGAACACAGACCACAGGACACACAGCGCATGAACAGCGCAAGGCTCAGTGACAGTGGGCAGCAGGAGACACCTCCCAGCCCCTGCTGCAGAGAGTGGATCGCCTCTGGCTGCCTCAGAACCCAAACCCATAGCAGGAGGCTTTCGGAGCCCAGGCTGGGAGGCAGCAGCTGCAACCACCTGTGACGGACGGCTGGGCTCCTCGGCTCACTGTCAGGACCCTGGGCAGCAAGTGGTCATGGCAGCCCCACCTGATGAGAGGATGCCCTTTGGGTGGACTTGGTGGCAGGGTGAAGACGGGGTCCCTCAGCTCGCCACTGAGCTGCTCCGGGTTGTGGCCTTCAATCCATCCAGCCGGGACAGTTGTGAGGCTTCTGCAAAGGGTTAATGAGATCATACTGCCAAAGTGACCGGGGACAACCAGAGAAAAGCGCACAGGCGCAGATGGGGCACTGCTGCTGCTGTGGCCTTGGGCACAGCGTGTGGTGTGTGTCAGTGGCCAGCTACACTGGGTCACCAATGTCCTGCTGCCCAGGAGGTGGCAGGAGCACAGGTGAGCAAGTTTCAGCGCTCACAGCCGCTCTGCAAGGCTGCTGGCCATTAGGGCTAAATTGCACCCCATAAAAAGTCAAGATTTCTGGGTCTGTGCCTTCCGGGTGCCCACTAAGCCCACGCGTGGTCAGGCATGAAGTCAAACTGACCTCTGAGGAGGGAGCTTGCACGCTGGACTCACCCACTGCTCTCTGTCCATTCCCAGAAAACACCTGCTAGAGGCCAGCATTGCCAGGGCACGTCCCCTGCGTGGCAGACAGCACCCACATGGGAAGGACAGTGACCACCCAGGCTGCGCGAGGACTCCAGGGCCACATGGGCGGGAGGCTGCTGGGGGCCTCTCCCTGGATCCCCACAGGAAGGGGGCACAGCACATGTGCTCTGGATGACACACACACCTTACATGCCCGACCTACACACACAACATATACACGCAACAGAGATACATGTAGATGCTCATGCCACACACACATACATGTGTGCCCACTACAGACACATGGGCAGACACACTGGCCACAGTAAGGACTCTGTGTGTTCATGAGACACGCAGCACCTGCTGGCCTGGCAAGGGCGGCCTTCAGCTCAGCATGCGACCCCTTCACCCCTGGGAGTCGCAGGGCCCTGTGCTCTGTGCCCTGAATGGCCCGCATGCCAGGCTCATGCAGCTGCTGGGCACTGACGTGCTGTGGCCCGGTGCCACACAGCCAGAGGCTCAGGCTCCCCGCAGCCCTGCAATTAGACCCTTGGTGCTAATGAATATGTTAATGATCTAATTACCATAGCCATCACTTCATTAGTGAGCTGACCAGCCAAGGTGGAAGATCATTGGTTTTCTGCACTCAGACTAAAGGCGCCAGCCTGCAGAGGACAGAACATTAGATTAAGGCACCTTGGGGGACCCCAGACCTGCTCCCAGACCTGGGAGAAGAGCCACGCAGGTATGGCTCCCCAGCCCAGCTGGGCACAGGATCTGTCCGAGCCCGGGTCTGTTCACAGGACAAAGAGCCTGTCTCACTGTGACTTCAGGTCTGACTAGGTTCAGTAGCACGCAGGCGCCGCACAGGCCAGGCCAGCGCATCGGAAGCTTGTTCCAGCTTAGGCACAAGTACACAGAACGTGGCCTGCAGACGCTGCAGCTCGCATGCCGACATTCCCGCGAAGGCTCTTGCTATCCTGGGTGTATTAGTCAGGGGTTTTACTAGAGGAACCCACAGAACACAAAAAAACACAAGACATAACACAAGCTGTACCAGGCGCAGAGCCGGATGAGGAAGCACGCAGGGGGCGTCTGCGTACCCGAGACGGAAGGATTCAGCCCAAGGTTTGAAGCTCCCGGCAGTGATCCACGCACATCTCTATCGGTCGCCGATGGGGCTGCAGCGGAAGGCTGAAGAACCCGCGATGGGAGCTGGAGGATCTGAGCCGGAGGCCGAAGAGCCTGCACTGGAAGCCAGAGACGCAGTCCAAGCTGACTGCCAAGACCGAAGTTTCTCCAAGCAAGCGGCAAGCCGAATCCTTCCTCAGCCCCTTTATGGCCCCTTTTCTGTGCTAAGTCACACTGGGGCGGGGCCCGCAGAGCCCAGAGTGTGCAACCAGGAAGTGATCCAAGCAGAAAGTGATCCAGCCAGGAAGTGATCCAGCCAGGAAGTGATCCAGCCAGGAAGTGATCCAACCAAGCTGACACAAGGTATCGACCACTCCACTGGGGTGGGCTCAGCAGTGGACTGGATCAAGGGGCTGCGGTCGTGCTGCATGGCTTAGTCCACTGACAGGCTCGTGGCTGAGGGAGATGTTGGCAGGTGGGGTCTGCTGGGAGGAGGCGTCACTGGGGCGTGCCCTGGAGGGGTGGTCCCCCTCCCACATCCTCTGTGCTTCCTGGTCGCCAGGAGGTGAGCGGCTTTGTCCTCCACCAGGCCCCTCTGCCGGGCCATTTCTTCCTTGGAGCCAGATCACCAAGCCAAAAGGTCGTCAGGGAGGGAAAGTGGCCAGGACCCGCTGGGACTCGCTGGCCAGCTGCCTGCTGGGAAGAGGGGGCAGTGCGTCCGGCTAGCGCCCTGCTGGACTCTGTGAATGTGTAATGGAGGGGAATCCAGGCGGGTGATCCTGAGAGCAGGCGACCACTGGGTCACCCAGATGGGCCCAGGGCCCAAAGTTCCAGCATCGATAAACTTACAGAAATTTGTTATAGCTGCAGCCGGGCACTAATACATGCATGAGTAGCAGTCTAGCTACAGGCCTACCTGATCTCGGGGCTCTCCCCACAGCTCTCTCAGATCTGCTGGGGTGGGTTCTGGACCCCTAGACACCAAACTTCTGGGACACAGGTCCCTGGTGTAGGACAACATGCTGTCTCTCTGTAGCCTATGCTGATCCACCTCCGGAAGACCTGAGGCCCAGCACAATGTGAATCCTATATCAACAGGGACTCTGCGCCCTATTGATACACTGTCTTACTTAGGCAATAAGAACAAGAAAAACGCCTATTCACAGTCAATACGGATGCAAGCTTCTTCCCTCCTCCTTGGCCAAAGCCATGGATGTACCAAGTCACCTGAGGGACTCACGTCTGCACCACAAGGCTCTGAGACCACTTACTGAAAACACACAGGGACAGACAGGAGGTCTGCAAGGCCAGGCACCAGGCAAAGCCTCATGCTGCACACAGGCTGCTGCCCAGAGCCGGGCCAGGCCTTCCCGGGTGGGCACGGAGTCCCAGAGCCCCTGAAGAGCCTGGGTTAGTCTCTGGGGGGCCCCCGGTTCTACTTGCTGCCCGCTTGCCAGGGTTTCCACCTACAGGTGTGGTGGTTTCTCCTCCACCTGCTCTTCCTCTACCTTTCGGGTGGCTTCTCTCTGGCCATGTCTCTGTGTGCGTGCACCTTCCTGTGTTCCTTGCATCTCTCTGTGTCCCCATGCGCTGCTCCTTGAGGAAAGACCTTGTCCGTGTGCTGGCCTTGCCGTTTCTCCACCGCCTGCCCCCTGCCCGGAGGTAGAAGACGCTCTGGGCCCTGCCTGTGGTCAGAGACACTTGCTCTATCGCAGTCTGGAGCTCTCGTCCCAGGCTAGCCGCCCAGTTGAGCAGGAGCCCCTGTCTCCTTCCTCCTGCTGCTCCTGCAGCATCTCCCTGCCCCAGGGTCTGTCTGTGCTCTCTGCCCTCCCACACTGGCTCCTGCTGGCTCCCAGAGCCCCTCCTCTACCCCCATATCCTGTGCAGCAAGAGCTGGAGCCAAAGACCCCACTGCAGCCTCCATCCAGCAGCCGCGCAAGTGTGCAGGAGGCCCTGTGGGCAGCTTCCTCCCCACGCCATGGGAAGGAGTCGCCCTCCTGAGTCCGGGGCCAAGCGCCAGTGACATGGGTGATCTGCACATGCTGCCGACTTGAGGCCGCCGTCGCATCCCCGCAATACTCCTGGAGTCACCTGTGATTACAAGGACCGCAGCTACCCAGGAAACTGTGTTTCTACGCAGGACGCCGTGGGATGAAGGAGTTGCCTGCACAAGAAGGTTGGTGGCTCGGAGACCTGCACATGTCCCCTCGTCAGCTGGGCCCTTGTAGGGACTCTGGGCAGCCTGTTTCATGACAAGAAGGCCAGATTCAGAGAACAGGACTGGGGAGATGGCTCCGCGGCACAGAGTACTTGTCTGGCAAGCACAAGGTCCCGAGCTTATTTCTAGGCAGAGAGAGAAAAGGAACAATCCCTGAAACCACAGCAGAGCCAGAATGCAAACCCCGTGTCCACGTACCACTGTGCCCGGAGCCCTGAAGTGACAGCAGCTCCCTAGGTGATTCATGGGCAGAGCCACCTTCCTGTGGTCAGTGCAGAGAAATCTGGGAAACTCGAGCTCATGTGGCAGCAGAGAAATGTATTCTTTCTTCTTAGGAAGTAGAAGTGCCCTCGCCCTCCCCCGCTGGCCCCCCGCCAGCCCACCCTGCCGGCCCGGCCCCAATGCCCCCTTCTGTTGTGTGGGAACCCGCCACATTCTGCTCCACCTTGCAACATTCCTGCCACCCGCACGCTGCCCTCTTGCACAGGGGTGCGACTTTGCTCACCCTCCTGCCGAGTTCTTGGCAATTCCCAGGAAGGCACCAGGCAGGGACAGCAGGGCGCAGCGGCCGGAAGCCCTGCCTCCTCCCCCGGGTCACCGCCAGCCGGCAGGAGAGGGCTGGGACAGCCCATGGGAGTGAGGCTGCTGGGCTGTGGCCTGGTGGGACCAGGGCTGGGCCGGCTGCCACGCAGGACCTGGTGATACGGGCCCTGGCAGCCGCCGCGCTCTGTGCTATGCGCTAGCTCATCACGGCGCACGCCTTCTCCAAGGCCACCGGGCCTCGGCCTCCCACAGGCTCTGGGTGGGACAGCGGCACAGCTGGGCATGCAGCGAAGCTGGCACAGGACCGTCTCATTGTCTGAGCAGGGCCTGGCCCTCCTAGCAGTGCCCAGCCTGAAGGTCACCGGCAGTGTGACTAAGCGGAGCGCGCAGGGTGCGCGCAGCTCTGGGAGATGAAGATCCTTTTGTTGGGTGGCCCGGAAGGTCAGACATTGCCATTTGAGATTGCTTGGGCCAGCAGGGTGCCCACCGCCCCCGAGAAGGTGACAGCATCAGCCAGCGTGGCCGCCGTCGCCAGGGCAGCGCCCGAGCAAAGGCCCCATTATCGGTGGCAGACAAACACCATTGTGACGCGGAACTGGTCCACAATAAAGAGGTGGTTGTTTGAAAGGCCACCGGCCAGCTGAGCCTGGACAGATGGACAGACGGATGGAGAGGTGTGGAGGACAGCACAGATGCCCAGCTTCAGGGCCTCCAGCCCTAGGCACCTCCAGGGTCCGTCAACCGAGGTTGCCGTGGATCTGTGGCTGTGCTCACTTCTTGTTTCCCAGTCTGGCTTCTGTGGCCTCTTGCCCACACCCAGGGGACACCATGGGGGCCACACAAACCTGCAGTGCTGGCTCCACTGACACGCCTCCCGGCTGAGCAGGCACATCACGTGTCCTGTGCTTAGGGACATGGTGTCACTTTAGCACAGTGATGAGACAAATCGCCAAATACAGAATGGAGCCACGCTGTCCTATAGCCCTCCTCAGGACACTGGCCTGGCAGACAGGAGGGTGCTCTGGCCATCACTGGAGTGCTGGGGCATCTGCCGTGTGCCTGGGGTGAGGAGTCGCTGGAGTCCAAGTGCACACTGGAGACTGGGGCTGCTCTCTGGCCCGACAGGAGAAAAAGCCCTGCCACGGGCTGGAAGAACAAAAGCAGATGCCACGCGTGGCACTGAG
>PVKN010034650.1:0-11787 GCA_004027915.1 Capromys pilorides
AATTGTTTTGAAAATGTCTCGTTATTTCTTATTAAAAGTAAGAAAATTAAAAATAAAATTGAAAAAAAATAAATAAATATGATAGGTAAGATAAGGCTCTCCCCAAAGTTATTTACACCTTATTTCCTGGAAACTACCAAAAACTTTCATGCAATTGTAAAAAGAAATTTTGTATTGTGATTAAATAAAGGTTTTGGAGCTAACGTGACTACCTTGATTGGGTGTGTGGGGGTAAATAACAAGATCAGGTGAGATGGAAAAGCATAGACCCAGTGATGCCATTTAGGAGCTAGGGGCAAAAAATTAAGATGGGTTCACAAGAAATAAATGACAATAGTGAGATTTTTTTTTTAAGAGTCACTTGAAGAAAACCTTGGTTTTAGCCTAATGAAGCCCATTTTGACTCCTCAGCTGCAAAACAGAAAGACCCCAAATTTGTGGTGTATTATCCCTCAAAATTTACAGTACTGTTGTAGGCAGTTAAACTTGATACAAATGTTATAGGCAGTCAGACAGAACTAGGCCCTCAAGGAGACAATATGGAAGACAATATCTTGCAGCTGCAGGAGAGCCAGGCACTCCTGCTATGGCCAGGACCTCAAGACAAAAGATCAAACAAATAATTATTGCCCAAAGATAAACACCGAAGATTGATAAACAACTTGAGGAAGTTAGGCAGAATCATTAATCCAAGTACAGGAAAAGCCTCTATTCTATAGTCATGCCTACTTGCTATGTGACTGGTTTCCCCACTTGGTGCTGGATTTAATCAATTTTACCGAGACAGTTGTGCTGTGATCTTATTGGTTGACAATAGTTTTGTCCACCTCATGCCTACCCAGCAAATTCATGTGTTTTCCACCTTACACACACCTCACCTCATAGTTTTACTCTATAAAAATCTCTGGAAAAAGCAGATTCCTGGTCAATTTGTTTGGGTCCCCTATGTCCTTCTCTCAGACAGAAGCTTCTTTTTTCTCTCAATAAACATATTCTACTCTTAAACTCCATCATTTCTAAAATTCATCCATTGGTTTTATTTACTTATTTATCTTTTTACAGTACTAGGGATTGAAATTTGGACCTTACACTCTCCAAACAGGCAGTCAAGAGGCTGAGCTATCTCCCAAGCCCAATTATTTTGTTTTAGAAAACATGGACTCGTCCAAGATATCTTTCAGGTTGGAAGTTATATTCCCCTGTATCATTTGGAGGTCATCCACTGAGATCATTGGACAGAGGCACGAGTTTGCTTTTAGCTCATATGCTCTGGATTGGGACTCATTTTGGTAACAAATTTTTATGTTTCAAATTTTGATGTCTTTGCTCATTGGTTATAATTGCTTATGCTTTTTCTCCTACATAGTTTTGGTAAAACCTTGATAAATCTAAGTTAAAACATAGGAAGGTTATAAGGTTATGATATTTCTTTAGTGGGACATTTTATTACTGTTTTGTTCTTATATACACTGTATCTGGACTAGTTGCTAAATATACTGGTATACCTTGCTTGACTTTAGACAACAGCACTTGAAGTAGTGACATTAAAATGATTCCTAGTGGACTTTAATATACACTACTATAAAATGGTCTTCCTAAATCTAACTCAGACTTAGGAAATATAGATACCTGATAACAAAACCCAAGATTCCTTTCACCAACTAAATGACACCAAGTTAGTGACTGTTCTTAAGACTTGGAGGGCAGGTTTCATTGGGACAGAATGGCTCTGATCCTCCTCTACATGTCAGAGGAAATGTTGAGCCTGCTCAGCCTCAGTTTACTTTCTTTGACCTTACTCCTAAGTTTTCTTACTTCTTTGTACTTCCCCTTTTAGAGACTTATAAAATTGGAAAAACTCTAGACTGGTCCTACTAAGTGAAACCCATAATAAATGAGTATTTGATAATGCAGGACAGGGAAGTTATTTTAGAGAAAGGAAACATACTTCATCACTGAGTCAGAGGAATCATATGTGCTGAGTGGTGCCCACCAGTAGAATACAAATAAAAGCCAAATCCTGGGTGCATAATCTTGGCAGGTCTCCTTTAGTAGGCCAAACCTGAGGTGCAATGAAGAGAACTGATTCTGGGTGACACCAGAAAAGCTATCTCCAAAAGGAGCATACTTACAGGACCAAAGCACATTTAGTCTAAAGGTGGATCCCTGACATTTCCTCTTCTCCTGTGTCTAGTTATCATTTAGGTGTTATTATGATTTGTGTCTAGTTGTCCTCCAAAAGCGTCATGCAGTCACTGGTGCAGGCTTCTAACGTTTATGATTAATTTATGATCCAATGCTAGGATTGTTAGTGTGAGTGCTACACCTGCCCTGGAGAAGGTATTCTGTGTACAATATAAGGAAGAGAGAGGTTTGCTAGCTGCTGTGATCACTGTTCCTCCTCCTCCTCCCTCTTGTCTCTTAGCTGTTTTCTTCTGTCATGAGCTGCTGCCCTCTTCCATGTGCCATTCCATCTTGGTATCAACCAAGAATGGACTGAAACTCCTACCAAGTATGGAATGGAACCTCTACCAACTGTGAGCTAAATAAACCTTTCCTCACTTAATTCTAGGTGATGTGTCTTTTGCCCCAGCAATGAGAGAACTGTAAATGTGACAGAAATTGGAATCAAAACATGGGATCATTGCTATGATTATATCTGAACATATCATTCAAGATCTTTGAGGAATGGGTTATGGGAAGAGACAGGAAAGTTTCAGAAATGTTTCCTGAAAGAGAAGCACTGGAACACCTCTGGTTTTTCCATATGGGAGATTCCAGATAGAGCTCAGAAGCCGAGAATGCTGGTAGAAATCCTGCCTGTAAAGATTAGGTTTAGAACATTTCTGAAGGGAAGAAGGACTGCATTGGTTATTGGACTTGAGATGATGTGTGTCATGGCTCAGCAGAAAGTTTCTTTGAGTTTCGCTTGTGTCTAGAGACTTTGCATGAGACTGAGATTAAGCATGGGAGACTGGCTAATTTGGAAGATGAAATTTCAAGACAGTCAAATGTTGAGGAAGTATCCTGGCCATGGTTGGGGGTTTTTAGTTAGATTTATGTTGAGAATCAGGAGCCAAGAGTTCAGCAGGATGATTTAAAATGCTGTTAGTATGGCCAGAAGAGAAGCTCCAATAAAGCTATGGACTGTAAAAATAAAGCTGAGGGTGTCTTGACTGCTGAGAAGGAACAAGAGAACAGAAAAGATGGCCTGAGGGCATCACAGAAGCATCAAGTCTCTATGCTTATAGCCTCAAAACTGCAAAAGTGAAAGCCTCTGCTTTGAGAAGTAAGCTGTAGAGCACCATGTACCAAAATGGCAGCAGCACAGAGAATTTGATCCTCAGAATCAGGTTCAGAGTGCTCAGCAATCGAGGCACTCAGGCATAGAGCCAAGAAAGAAGAAAACCTGGCTACTGCTCCAATTGGCAGAAGACCTTGGCATCATCCATGAGGCATTGGTTTTAGGTGCATACACAGTGTGGAAAGAGTTTTGGACATTGGAAACTCTTAGAGACAGACTACAATGCCTTTTTCATAAAGGGATGACATGAGTCTTTGAGGGATGAAGGGCAGAATGTTATGATTTGTGACTGGTCCTCATGCAGTCACTGGTCCAGGCTTCTAGAGTTTGGTAATTACTTCATGATCTAATGCTAGGATTATTGCTGTGAGTGCTACACCTGCCATGAGGTAGGAAATCTTCATTCAATATAAGGAAGAGAGCCTTGCTAGCTGCCCAAGCCACCCCTCCTCCCTTTTGGCTCTTTGTTGTTCTCTGCTGCCATCATCGGCTGCCCCCAGCAATGTGCCACTCTGCCTTGGAGCCAGTAGAGTATGGACTGAAACCTCCACTAACTGAGAGCTAAATAACTCTTTCCATCTTTAACTTGGGGTGTCAGATATTTTGCCCCATCAATAAAAAAATAATAAGACAGGTGCATAAGATATAAGTTGTGGATTTTAAAGCCTTAACTGTAAAATTGTAAAGTGGTAGGTAATCTTGTTGAAGCTTTTAACTATCCTTTATAGAACTTTGACAGACAGCGTTTATTCTGCCTACTAATAAACACTCAAAGAGCAGCTGCCACTCTTTAAAACAGAGCACAGGTTTCTCCAGCATCACTTTGGTTGAATCCCAATTTAAGCCAATGGCTAACAGAATGTTGACCAGGGAGACAGCTGCATTCCTTTCTGGAGATTAATCTCCACTTACCTATCATATTTTTATTTCTTTCTGTCAGTAAACTAAGAATTTTTCCTAAGCTTTTAAGGGGACCACTTAATTACCCCCACTTCGGGAATGAGGCAGAGGCATCTTGCAACACTGGGGAGTGATTTACATTTTTGTGCCTTACTTACATTAACTATGAGTAAGACAATTTTTTGTCAGCCTTAAGTAATGTTTTTACCAACTGTAATTGCTAGATAGTAAATAACCATTTTTTTTAAATCTTTTTGAGACAGGGTCTCTATGCAGTTCAGGCTGGCCTTGAGCTCACTTTTGTAGCCCAGGCTGGTCTCAAACTTGCACCAATCCTTCTGCCTCAGCCTCCCATGTGTTAGGATTACAGCAGTACGCCACCACGCTGGGCTATAAGCTTAACTTGTAAGCTTCAACGCTTAAATAAAATGTAGTCTTGTCTGATTACTAAAAATTTGCTTAGGTAATTAGAAGGAAAACGCAAGTGTCTGGAGATTTCTCTGGCTTTACTTTATGGGGCCAAATTCCTCCAGTCAATTGATCTTTCTCTCTAGATATAACATTTGTTATCTGAAAAATGCTCTCCTTTCAACTAGTCTTTTTTATATACGTTATAGTTTATTACAAAGTTATGCTTTCTTTTTTAGACATTCTTCTCACTAGACCAATTGTAACATGCTTATGTTGAATATGCAATGCATGAGCTTTATGGGAAGATAAAATGACGCATGTTAGAGGGTAAATAAGCAGGTCCGATTTTGTCTTCCAAACTCTCTCCAGATGGCATCTGCCTGCTCTGGAGTGGAATCTACCCGAGGGTTTCCTTGAAGGTATAAAGGCCAATTCTTTAGACATAGGTGCACATTCAGGAGCTTTCAGGGAAAAACAGCATACCAGTCCGAGGGGGGATAGGCTGGTCAGATTTTCTCTTCCATCTCTCCACAATGTATCCATCTGCTCTAGAATGGGCTACTGGAGGGACACCTTGGAGGTATAGGACCAATTAGAAGCAGGAAGGGGATGCCCAAACTATATTTTTCTGTATTTATTCACATTGTCTCTTGCCCCTTTAGAGTGTCATTAAACACTGGAAGATGTTTAAACTCACTGAAAAATAGCCATTCAGTTTTTCTGTGAAGGCCTGTGGCCTGCCTACTCCCTAGATTCAAAATGGAATGCAGATGAAAGTATTAATTTTGATTTTTTTTTTTTTTACAACTTGAAAGACATTGTAAAAAGAAGGAAAAAGGTAAAAAAAAATGCTTTCTGTTTAGATTTTGATTGCATTAACAATACTCATTATTATCTAGTTTTGAAAGGTAGATAGGAACTATAGGACAACCAAGCAGCTCAGGCACCTAAGGCACTCACTATACTGGAGCCTAAGGTTGCTCCTCCCCAATCTTTGGAGCCTAAAGAAAAGACAGTGTGTCAGTTACTCTTCTCTCATTGCTGGGATAGATACCAGACGCCCAAAATGAAAGAAGGAAAGGTTTATTTAGCTCACAGTTATTGAAGGTTTCAGTCCATACTTAACCAGTTCCAAGGCAGCCTGGTACAGGCCAGAGAGCATCTGGTTCATGGCGGCGGAACAGCAACAATCACAACAGAGGCAACTGACCAACCAGGGCACAGAGAACAGAGAGTCTGTCTCTCTTTCATTCAGGCTCACTGTCTCAGCCTATCCACCTCAGGCCACACCCATAATCCCAGCAATATTGAAACCCATAATCCTATTAGTACTAAAACATATAATCCCAGTGGATCATGAGTTAAGTCTCAAACTCTAGAAGACCCCACCCCATGATTGCATGAGGCTTTGGGGGGACAATTAGACATAAACCATAACAGACAGCCTTGGGGCTGGGAGATATCTCCATAGCACAAGTGCCTGCCTGGCAAGTTCCAGGTCATGAGTTTGAAGTCCAGTCCTGAAAAGAAAGAAAGAAAGAAAGAAAGAAAGAAAGAAAGAAAGAAAGAAAGAAAGAAAGAAAGAAAGAAAGAAAGAAAGAAAGATAAAAGACAGCCTTCATCACTCCTTACCCACCATTAATGAACGTAAGGTTTCTCTTACTTGCCTTCTAGTCTAGATGATAGAGCTTCTAGACCAGCTGTAATCTAGGCTTCTACAGTAGAATACCCATTCTTAGCCCAATTTATGCAAGCTCTTCAAGGATAATATTCTTTGAAGAAGTCAATAAACAATTTGGAACTTCCAGAGTCCATATGCCTTTTTCTCTCAGTGACTTAAAACAGGTAATATTGGATCTTGGAAAATCTTTACATGACACTGATATCTGTAGAGGATTTACTTATCCCTATGAGCTAAGCTAAAAGCATGTATTGTTAACATTAAGCCAAACATTGACCTCCAACAAAAGGCAGGCAGCACTGTAAGCTACCATTATATTTCAAGGATCAATATCATATTGTTCATTTTAAACAACCAGAGGACAGATGGCCAGGGGAACTACCAGATCCCAGTGGAGTCCAAGCAGTCCCTACCCAAGATTTCTACTGGCCTAACAGCCAGGCATGAGATTGGAGTAGGAGACATTTTCAAGCGTGTATTTAGGTCTAAAGAGAACTAGAACCACATTTTCTAGTTATTTTAAAATTTCCAGTATTTATCAGGAGAAAGATAGATACTCTCTGCTTTCTTAGAACATTTAATAGAGGCACTGGTAAAACATACTTCCCTAGATCTTAACTCAATAGAGGGACAGACTATTCTTATGGATAAATTCACTAATCATTCAATTCCAGATACTACATAGAGCTACAAATGATAGGTTTTGCTCCTGATAGCTCACTTGATATTTTAGTAAAAACCTGTTTCCTTAGTGTCCTATAATTGGGACTGGGAGAAAACCAGGGAAGAAAACAAAAAGATCAAAAAACAGCTGCCTTTTTTGTAGCCTCAAAATAAACAGAAAATGTCTGACTCTCTGGGCTCCAAGATGAGGTCAACATCTACACTCATCTGCTATTACTGTCAAAAGCCACACCACCTTAAGAAGGTCTGCCTCAAGAGCCCGCCCCAACAAGCCATGCCCTGACTGCCAAAGCAACCAGTGGGCTTGAGACTGCACTCTGAGGTGGAGGCCCCAAAGCTCTGACTCACCTTCCCTAGGGGTCCAGTAACACTGAAGGACCCCAGGGGTGCCATCTCTACCTATCATCTCCATGGAGAAGCGCTGAGTAATCATGACTAGAAGAAGATGCAGCCTATTGCTGGACACTGGCACAGGTCTTTGTCCTTCTCTAACCCTAACCTTCCTTCCAGTCATCATACCTCAATAAAAGCATTCATTAGAAAAATACATCACTTAAGCTGTAACTGGCATTACTTTCTCTTCACCCATTCCTTTCCCTCATGCCTAAAAGCCTAACTCATATCCTGGAGAGATTTTATCCTGTCTACTTACAACATGCATTCAGATTGCCAACTATTCAAAATGATGCTGAGACTGGTATTTTTTACAAAAGCAACGATATTGTCGTTAATGTACAATATTAAAAAAAAAATTATCTCATTGGTCAAAATAGGTTACCAAAGTCAGACAGAATCCTGGTATGAAGAAGTCTAAAACACTGGCTACACAGTGTGCAATAGCTTTAGGTCTATAGATGGAGCCAGGCCTTATCTTTGGAACATGAAACTCAGAACTCCAGTTTTAAAGGAAAAATTTCTTATTAGTGCCCCTTGCTTATACCCAAGGGGCATATCCAAAACACAGAATAGGGCATTCATTTTATCTGATTGAATGCCTTGTTCATTATGATAAAAGTGCATGAGTTCATTTGGCTGATTTCTGATGTAACTTCCTCAGTATTTAATGCTGCTAGTAAATATGCATGTGAACTTTCAGATTACATTTCCCAAAGTAGCACTGCCTAGTGTTTTATTATAATATATATTATGTGTTGTTTGACTCATAAAAAATAATAGAGTATATCTTAAAATAGTATAACATATCCAGTCTTTGTGTTTACCTCACAACCTACATAATGTAGACACAGGTCAATGTTCAAATGTCATGATTTCTGTCAATATTTATGAGCTTTCAAATTAAAAGACAAAACGTTTCCTATTCTCTTGCTGCAAATATTCTGTGAATTTCTAAATCTAAGGCTTGGAATATAGCTCAGAGGCATAAGCACCTGCCTGGAAAGTGCAAGGTCCTGTGTGTGATTCCAGGTACTGAAAATAAAATTTAAAAAGTCATAAATCTTTTTTTAAACACAACTGCTTTATTGATTTCTTACAATAAAATATTGCCAGCTTGCATTAAGTTAAAAGCAAAAGCAGTACACTGAGTTCAAAACACATAAGTATAAAACAAAATATTTACTGATGTCATTGTTTTCTTACAAGGTGTAAAATTTGCTCTTTCCTAGAAGATGCCAATACTCAGGTAATCATACAGGTAAAACCTACAACAAAAATGCTAGATTACTTTTAGATTACTTTCACTGGAGTCCACTAATCTTATGTATAAAGAGCATAATCTGACACTTGTTAAAGCCTTAACTACTTACTGAGTGTCTAGTACCACCATAGCTGATCGAGCTGTCTTAACCAATAGTAAAGATAATGAGACAGGTTATCCTCCAAAATAAATGGCATTAGACATCAAAACAGCAACACAGAGAGATACAGACAAAATTAGAAAACCTCAATGTGACACATAAATTCTTGATCTTTCTACTGCTTCTAATGTCTCAAGAGTTGTTCAAGGCATTAGATAACAGATCAGTAACAGGGGACAGACATAAAATTTCTCTAGACCTTAAGTTATGCTCTTTATAAAAAGTCATTACTGTCTCCTCTTGGTGAAAATCTTTGTTGGACTGTATTCATAATTATCCTATTGATGTTATTATTTGGCCCATGGAACTGAACTGTTTCTTTGGCTTTGTGTCCTCCAGACATAAAACAATTCACCTACCCAAGATAAATATGCCTGGTGTCTATTGAGGGCATTCAGATAGAACCTCTGAAGAGTATGCTGAATGCAGATCAATGACTATAACCCCTGTCAGTCTGAAGAAGCCAGAGCACTCATTGCCCATTGTTCCTTCACAGCAGTTTGGGTTACTTCTTCAGAGAGGGGATTGTTGTAGGCAGCTAAATTAGGTAGAAAATTATAGGCAGCCAGACAGGGCTCGACCCTCAGTGAGACAACATGGAAGACAAGATCTTGCAGCTTGTTTGTGGGAGACAGGCGCTACTGCTGAGGGGCAGACCTCAAGACAAAAGATCACACAAATGATTACCGCCCTAAAAATAAGCATCCAGGATTGACAATCGCCTTGAGGAAGCCAGGAAGAGTCCCTAAACCAAGCCCTACAGGTTCTGCTCTACATTCATGCCTGCTTGCTATAGGACTCCCTTTCACATTTGGTTCTGAATTTAATCAATTTTATCTGAGAAATTGTCCTTGTAATCACATTGGTGTGCCATAGTTTTGTCCCACAGTGTGTGTGAACTCTCATGTTTTATTTTTAAATCTCAGACTGGCCTCACCTCATGATTTTGCTCTATAGAAAAACTCCCTGGAAAATGCAGATTCCTGGGAAACCTGTCCCTCTGGTGGCTGGAAGCCTTTTTTTCCCCCCAGTAAATACGTTGTGCCTTTAACCTCCATTGTTCCTAAAATTCATTCTTTGGTTTTAGAGAATATAACCTTGTCCCAGGTGTCTTTCCAGCTGGGAGTTTCGTTCTGCTATATTAGTACTATGTTATAGTAGCAATAAAAACCTAAAGTAACTTTCTTGAAGTCACTTTGACTTCACTCAACTAACAGATGACTACCTTACAGATCGATTTTGATGGCTTAGATTCAGATGCCCAGGAAAACCCTAAAGCACTCAGCTTCCCAAGAGGAGACATCTGCACTACCACTTTGGTTACTTTCTTTGTAGTAGAAATTTGCCTAGGCAATTTTACAAATTTCAGAGTCAAGAGGGATCTTGGTCTATGTCCAAGGTTTAATCCCTAGTCTACTTACTTTTCCAAGTATAAGTCTCAGAGAAAAGTTTTTTTCAAATGATCACTAGAAGCTTGGTAAGGAAAACACAACATCACAGGACTTTCTTTAGTACAGTACTATTGCTAATTTTCTTTCAAACTAATTTTCTATTTAATTCAAGCAAAATTCCTTTTGATCCAATACTCTGATACTGAAGGATGCTATCTTACAAATTACAGTCTGTCCTCTGTCATTTGACAACTACACAATTTTTGTGCTTTAGCTTCTGTGTAAATAAGCTTATATCATATGAGGTGACTTTTAAATGCTGTGACAGGTTTGAATTTCATTTTGAATAAATATCATGAATTGTGTAAGGTATTCGCTCTCCTTTTAGTTCACTGGTTATAGTCACAAACTATGCTGTTACACCATCTGGATTTGCATGTTTGCTCCAAGGAGCTTAGGAAAGTTACTTCTGTCTCCTTCCCTCAGTTTCCTGGACTGTGAAGTGCAGGTATAACAGTATCTATCACACGAGATTACGATAAGATGCACTTGAGAGTATGTCATGAAATTACTCCTTATTGAGGATCTGTTGCTATGGCTGAACATTCTAAAATTACTTTGGTAAGAAATTGGACTTGAGAATTTACTTTCATTCTTTTGGAACTGGAAGGCAGTATGTGATTCATAATTTTTTTCAAGGAACGCTGGATAGGATATATAGTTTCATATATATTTGAAGCTACTCTTTTTTGTAAATGTTGAAGTATAACTAGATCAGTACTTAAACTTACATGATATTTGTGTAGTTCCCAATTGGTATGCAGTCAAGATTCAGACTGCACAGTTCTATAATCTAAGGAGTAGCAAATCTACAGTTTTTTTTATTACTATTATTTTAGGGAAGGTTCTACAGGGTACTCAGGGTTTCACTACTAGATGGGACTCACAGTGATTCACCTATTTACAGCCTCCCAAAGAGCTGTGATTACAGACACATGTCACTATGCCCAGTCTCAATTGCCATCTCAGCACACCCTTGGGGCAGGGCTGGCATGGCAGGCCTGGATATTGAATCCAGGGTCCTTGTGCCTGTGCCTGCTGCAAGGTGTTTTTGTTTTTTTAATTATTATGGCCAGCTGAGCCTGCCCTGGGGGGTGGGGCTGGTGCAGCATGTGGTTCTGGGAATGAAACCGCTGTCTCTGCGGTTGCCTAAGCTTGCCTAAGCAGGTACTTTAGGCCACTGAGCCACCTCAGCGGCCTCCATTGCAGGTGTTTTAATCTGCTGAGCTATTTGGCCGGCCCTAGTTCTGTTTCTTATTCTTCCTAAAACGTATGTCTTTGAACAGTGGGTGGCTTAACGTATCACTTCAATAATCAAGGAGTTCCTTATTATATGATTTGAGGTCTCAGTACCCCCAAATGTGACAAAACAACGGAGTTCTTGATATCACTATTAATTTTTGTGCAATTAAAGATGCTTACTTTAGAGATCTTAGGATGTACTTTTGATTCAAAGATTTCTCTCTTGTCTCTCCTTTTCTGTTAGTGAGCTAAACATTTAAGATGTTTTCTTCTTCTTTTTTTTTTTTTTGCGGTTTC
>PVKN010034651.1:0-11785 GCA_004027915.1 Capromys pilorides
GAGCCTTTTATATTTTTCATTTCCTATGTAAAATGAAATAGCTGATTCTTTAAGCCGTGCAAATAAATTAACTGAACACTTGTTTCTAATAGCCCTAAAAATTTTTTTTTCTCTAAGGTATGATATTTATAGTGAAGATAATTGCTAATAACCCTGCGTGATTCATTTATAGAGTCTGCAAGGTGGTAATGTATATTATTTCAACTTCTGCAATCTCCATGTCAGGATCACATGGGGGTTTTATGTGTTTTACTGTTCTGGTATGTTCAGCCATGTGTCACATAGAATACCACATTCTTTCCTTATGCTCAAATCTTAAACTGCCAATTTCCTTGCTGGGGTGGTAGATTAAACTCATGATCCATGTTCTCAGTAATCTCTTTATTGAAAAGTTGCTTTGTTATCTACATCTTTGGTTTTCTCCCTTGAATGGCTTTTCATTCTTTTCAATGTGGATAAGCTAAAAGTTTGCCAAATTCATGAGCTCTTTCTTCCGTGCTTAGCAGTTGTTTCCAATTCTGCCCTCTCTTGTTTCACTCTAAGTGGTCAGGAAGAATCAGGCCACTGACTTTGCTTATGATTCCCACAGCCAAATGCCCAATTTGGTTGCTTCAAAGTTTTACCATCTGCATAACTCTAGAACATATGTAAAATTCAGCCAACTTCCTTACCACTGTAAAATGAGTGTGTGTCTTCTGGTGCTTATAACCCATTCTCCATTTCACCTGCGATCTCATTGAGTAGACCTTACCACCTCTGGGCCTCCCAACATCTCTCCTATGTTACTTAGGTCTTCTCTAGGAAGGCAGAAACTGTCTCTACTCCTCTCCCTTTTTCTGTCTGGACTCACAGTTACCCTTCATGCTTCATTCATGGAAATGTAGCCTCTCCTAGCATGTGCTTCAAGAGCTCCTCCAGCCTCTAGCCATCTCTCAGCTCCAAAGCCACTTTCATACTTTTATTTATCTGTTTTAGCAGCACCTCCACTTCCCAGTACCAACTTCTGTCTGAATTCGTTCAAGCCGCTGCAAGGAATCCCATAAACTGGGTGGGCTTATATGCAACAGAAATTTATTTCTCACTCCTCTGCATGCTAGGAAGTTGAAGAACAAAGTGTTAGTTGATTTAGTGTCTGGAAAGGACCTGATTCCTGCGTTAAGGACACCAATCTTCTCAACGGCTTCTTCTAATCCACTCAAGAAGCCTCAACCTTCACCACCCGATGACCTCCTACAGCCTCCATCTCTTAATGCTATCACATTAGGTAGCATATAATTACTTATATTCTGCCTATTTACAGAACATACTTGAGGAGGCTACAAGCAAAACACAAAGTAATTCTAAAATTTAAAAGGTAAAATAGATCAAAGGCCCAACCTCACAATAGAAATGGAGCAGGACATAAGCAAGTCATAAGAACAGGTATAGTCTAAGGAAAGCTACATGGGCTGGTCACAAGTATCAGTTTTATGGTTTCTCTCAATTAAGGCCCAAAGTACAATATGTTATAAAAATTATAATCCAAAGCAATGGCTTAGCAGGTTTGGATCATCTCACTGTTTTCTTATAAAAACCATTGTTTTATTCCCTAAAATCACTCCTGTAGTTAGAGTTTATAGGGAAATAGATTTAACACAGGGCACATAATTTATAAAATTATTTTATAATATTTACCCAAAATGTTAAACGCAAAAGAATACAAGAGATCTGTCTATGTACTAGAGACTCAAATAATTCAGCTGAGACCCAGGGTCCTGCAGTAATGTCCTGAAAGGGTCCAGCTGAAGATCTGGAGCCAATGGTAATATTCTCTATGAGTCCAAGTGGAAGACTAGAGCCCTCCAACATGTCTCATGCAAGTCTGTATCAATGATCTGCATGGGGAAGGCCCAAAGGCCAGCAGTGGAAGCTGGAAAGTCTGCACTATTTGGGATGAAGGATCTGTGCCAGCAGGCTGAGGGATCTGCACTGGAGCTAGGAAGCAATGTTCAAGGTAAGGATCAGAGTTCCCACAGAAAGAAACACATCCATCCTCAGTGATAGTGCGGACCTGAGCTCTCCAATGATGAGAACAGTTCAGTTCATTTCAGGAAAATCGGCATGACATACTTCTCCAGAGACTCAACAACACCATCTTACCCTCCAGTACTCCCATTATGCTGCTAGCAAAAACCTTCATGTGGGCCTCCTACACCCAACACATGCAGTTCAGCTGGGTGTAGCAAACTGACCGTTCATTAATCCACTGTACTCACAAACTGGTAAGTGTGGCTCCCAGATTTACCAAACATCCAACACCAGATGAATTACACAGCTGAACTCTTCCTCTCTATATTGTGCTGCTTTCATATATGAAATAAGACTCCTTACTCAACTGTAAGACAAATCTGTCATGTGTTTTTATATTTTGTGCTACTATGCAGATGTTTTACTTTCAATTATCTACAATGAATATGAACTGAATGCAGTATTTCCCATCTGTCTAGCACATTGTAGATATTCATTATCATGTGTCATGTGCAAAAGACAGAGCAATCATTGCTATGTTAAATATCAAGAGAGAGAGACAAGTAAACCCTCTTTTCTAACAGAGTCAGTGGGAAAGACATGTAGGAAATTCACCAGTTAGTTAGGTGCAGTGATAAATGTGTGCTAAGACATGGATAGTTCAAGGAGAAAATTATCTACTGCATCCATCAGAGGAGGCTGATACATGAGAGATCTGTAGGTGTTCAGCTATAAGCTCTTAGCAGCCTCCACAGCCCTGGAGGAAGGAGAAAAGAAGAGTAGAAGCACAAAGGAGTGAGAAAATACAAGCACCAGATACTTAACAACGGATTACAGGTGAACACTGATGAGAGCCAGAGATGTCATGGACGAGGTGGGCAGAATTGTATCAAGAAGGGTTTTCTATGACATCCATCTACATAGACATTTCTTAACATGATTTTCTGTAACAATCACACAATGTACACCATCTGGGGATACAACCTGAAGAATATGTCATTAGATGATGCCAGTGTGGTGTGAATGTCACAGAGCATACTCACATACACCTGGATGGTAATGACTTGCTGCACACTAGGCTGGAAGGGACCACTGTCGTGCCTTTAGTCCATCATTGATGGAAATGTCATCTTGCAGTAGATCACCAACCTCAAAGCTCACAGAGTGCATATTAAGTATTCTTCCCCAGACACACATACAAAACAACTATATGAGGTGGATATTCATTACTTTGTTTGTATTTGACACCTCAAGATGTGTATGTATATCAAAACATCATGCTGTCACCTTGAGTACACACCACTTTTATTTGTTAATTTATCACCGTAAAGCTAAAAAATACCATTCTCTGTGAAATATTTAAGAAGTGGAAGAATTCAGTTTCCTGGCTGATGTGCTAGCTACTGCTGTTATAATAAATAACCACAAACTTGGAGACTTACAATAACACATTTTTATTACCTCACCAATCTGAAGCTCATAAGCCCACTGTGAGTGTCACTGGCCTAAAGTCAAGATGTCAGCAAAATTTCAAGCTTGGGGGCGAGCATGAGGGTAGGATCTGTTTCCTGGTTCCACGCAATTTTGGGGGTTGCCCACATTTCTTGGCTTGCAATAAGCTATGGTCTGAGTGTTTGCCCCCTGAAAAGCAAATGTTGAAACTTAGGCCCAAAAATCAAACATGAAAGCAATCTGGAGGAGGACATCAGAAGTAGATAAAGTCATGAAGATGGGACCTCGTGACTGCTTTAGCAGCTTTATACGAAGAGAAAGAGGGACAAAAGTTAGCAAGCTTGCTCTGTTTCACCATGCTACTCCCCTGCACCATAGGACTCTACACCGAATTCCCGCCAGCAAGAAGGCTCTTGCTAGATGCTGAGAGAGTTGATATGCCTGTGTGCTTTATAAATGATGTAGTCTACAGTGTACTACCATAGTAACAGAAAACTGACTGAGACACAGCCTCTTTGGTCATCTTGAAAGCAAATAATAGGAGGTCGAGTCCTTTTTACATTTCACCTCTTTGATTATCTCATTCTGCTTCCTTTCTTCCATATTTAAGGGCCCTTGGGATTACATGAGGTCCACCTAAATAATCCAGGATAAAGTCTGCCCTTTGAGTTCAGCTGCCTTGTAACTTTAATTCCATCAAGTGTGTTCCCCGTGTAATCTAACATATCCATGGTCTCTGGAGGTTATGACATGAATTCGTTGGGATACTATTAAACTGTAGATCATACTGACCGCATCCCTGGAGCAAGTGCTGGGAAGCACCTAGTTTCTGGAAAATCAGGCTATTGTGTCTCTGGAGGGCTCATGCTTTGCTTCTCTGCCCCTAGGTATTATGGCCAAACTGTTAAAGGAAGCTGTATGGTACTGTGATTTTTGGAAGAAGGTTTAAACCTCCTAAGCCAGCAACTTTTCCATGTTTTAAGCCATAAGTCAGTCCTGCCAGTTTTGCTGAATGAACAGTTTAGTTCAATGTACAAAGCCAGCCTGAAGGTCAGACAGTGACCCCCAAGAAATGTAGCTTATAGGATCTAAATTCTAATTTGTTTGCCAAGGTTAATGTTTTCCAGCCAAGGTAGAATAGATAAAATGACCTCCCGAAGATTTTTGCTTCTCAGCAGATATCTTTATTTTTAACGCAAGGCACTGCTGCATCTTATTTATTGGATTATTTTCTTTTCAGCTTGGAATCAATTCACTCCAGCAGTCTCGGGATCTTCCAGAAGAAAAATGCATATACGTATACAATTTGACGATTATTAAAACACCAAAAAAATTGCCAGTTGTGCTAACTTTGGAATGAGACCTTTGGATCCTTTTATCTTCTCTTCAAGGGTGTTGCTGAGTGAACTGCAGTTGGAGCTGCCAAGCAGACGTCCCCAGTTCAGGTGCAGGAGCTCAGCAAAGTAGAGAGGCACTGCGAGATCAGTACTAAATCACAAATATTTAACGTTGAGTTCAAGTCAACTGCACAGAAGGCATGCGATGGGGTAGAAGGATTGTCACTCTGCAGATTGGAAAGAAATTATTGTAATTAATAAGTAAAGACTTTTCTTGGTATCCAGGGAGATGGTTTCTAGGACTTCTCAAATATACTAAAATTTGTGAATTCTTGAGTTCTTATAGAAAATGGCATGCTTGTGTATGATCTATGCATTGCCTCCTACATACTTGAAATCATGTCTATGTTCCTTAGATTGCTTAATACCATGTGAGTGCCGTATACAATGGCACTTCAGCCCAGGAGCACTTTTGTTTGTGAATAATTTTGTTTGCAAACAAAGTGGCAAAACTGTGGTTTTGTTTGCAAATTCTACCTCGGGTGACAAATAAGACCATGGCTATATTGCCTGCACAAACATAAATGTGGCCATCTTTTCCAAAATCATACAATAAAGTAAGTTCATGATCCAAGGCACCACTGCAAATCGTAGTTATGCTGTCATGGAGAAGAGGCCTGCAAATCTTCAGTAGAGGTGCGAATTTATTCTAAGTATTTTGGTCAGCAGTTGGTTGAATCTGTAGATGTGAAATTCACAGCTATGGAAAAGGAACTGTACCCTAAGTTCAGATTTAATTAAAATTGAATTTAAATGAGGAGGATAAGAATTTCTGGAAAAGGGCTGGCGAGATGGTTCGGCGGTCTAAAGTGCCTGCTTAGGAAAGCTTAGACAGCTGCGGGGACCACAGTCTGACTCCCCCGCACCTCATGCTGCGCCAGCCCCACCCCCAGGGCAGGCTGAGCCAGCCATTAAATAAATAAATAAATAAATAAATAAATAAATAAATGAATGAATTTCTGGAAAATATTTTAAGGGAAAACTGAAGTGCATTTACTTTGAACAGTTCAATCACTGGATTAATAACTTGCACAGGTAACATAAGGAGCACTGTACATATGTATGTGGCAGTTGCCATAAAAACTAAGTTAAATTTCTACTTAATTCACATCTTATGACCCTAAAGGAGAATTAAAATTTGTTGACAAAATGATCAGATTTGTTCTGTAATATTGATATACATATTGGACAAATATTTCCAAAGTCCTCTGACTGATAGCCTTTAATACACTATGAACGTTTGTTTGGAAACTCTGTTTATTGAGACAGTTGTTTGTCCTAAGCTAAAAAGTGTGTTTACCATAAAGATCAATTTACTAGCCAATTATTTTGATAATTATTTTGCCAAGCCTGACCTCGCTACACTAACTCTAGTTAGCTCAACTGACACAAAAAGTGGTACAGATTCTCTAAAACTAGAGATCACCTCAAGGCCATCATCCTTTCAATGACTACTTTATAACAATGATTCTCAGACTCAGTTGCATGTTAGAATCACCTGCGGACACTTACAAAGCCCAGTGCCCAGGTCACAGCCCAGAGCAAACGAGTCAGAGTCTCTGGGAGGGGGCTCGAGAATGAGTATTTTTAAAATATTTTTAAGTTTTTATTGGTGTGTAACAATTACTTGTGTATTTTGAGGTATAGCATGATATTCCAATATATATGCATAATGTATAATAATCATATCAGGATAATTGACACACCCAATACCTGAAATATTCATCACTTCTTTGTGTTGGAAACATTCAAATTCCTCTACTGTATTGTTCTTGAAACATACGATCAGTTGTGGACCACAGTTATGCAACTGTGCTATCTACTGCTACTTTTCCTACCCGTTTGCGCCTCTATCCCTGCTAATGATGCTCTCTCTATGTCTCTGCCTTTCCAAGATTTGATTCTGCTTTGTCTACTTTTATGAGATCAACATTTTTAGATTCCACAGGTAAGTGAGAACATATTGACCATGATGTCCTCCACATTTATCTAGGTTACCACAAAGAACAGGATATTGTTCTTGTGATGTTTTTCTACTGTTTCAGTATATTTGGTCTTTTGATTTATGGTTTGTTTGGTTGGTTTTGGCAGTGCTAAGGATTAAACCCCAGTTTTTACACTGAGTTATATATGAGCGCCCCGAGTCACCAAGTGGTCCAGGTGAGGCTTGAGTTTGTGACCCTCCAGCCTCATCCTCTTGGAGGGCTGTGTTTACAGCCATCATGACTGGCTTAGAAATTGGCATTTTTCAAGCTTCTTTGGTGATGTCAATGTTCACCTCAGTTTTAGTGTCTGAAGGCCATCACCTCTGTCTGGGAGTTTGTGAGAAGTACAGAATTCAAGGCCATCCTTCAACTTCACAGAATTAGAACCTGCATTTAACCAGATTCCTACAAAACTGCAGAGCACATTAAACCTGGAGAAGTGTCGCTTCATACCACAATTCCACTTTGACACAAATGGACCAAAGGAAGAGCATGACTCTGTTCAAGGATGCAACTTCGGCCAATCCACTTCTCCTTCACTGAGTCTCAGTTTCTACATCATGAAATGAGGAGACTGTGTGAAATGTCATCCAATAATTTACATCTTTCAATTCCAAGGATCCCACTAAATTGCCCAGCTGCTCTATATTCTATGTATGTATGTATGTTTCTCCTTTTTAATATTCAGAACACTAAAACGTACCAGCCTATTCACTCGAGAGTTGGCAAAAAGTAATGAATCGACACCCCTGCTAGTTAGCAAGCATTTGCTTTTCATTATAGCTAAGCATATTTTAGTTTTCATGGGACCACAGGCTGTCTCTAGAATAGGACTGTGGAATTCTCCTCATTATGTACTTTATTTCCAGACATACTTTCAAATAAAAGTGATAACATTCAAATAGTATGGCTTGTTGAAAGATATTGCCTCCACTACATTTACCTATGCAATTTCTGTCATCCCTTTTCATGTAGTCTCTACTATTGCAAAAGGAGAATGCAGGAAGCATCCTTGGAGAACACAATCTGCCTCCAGTGGATGAAAACGAAGATGCCCTCTGTGACCCACCCTTTTCCCAGGTGCCACAGGCAATGTGCCTACCACATGGCAGTGAGACTCAGAAGACCAGGCTCTTGTCTTGGGTTTGCCATTTTCAGCCACATGCCTTGAGTAGTTAGCTGATCATATCTGTGCCAGTAAGAGAGCTGGACTAGAGAGAATGCATTTCCAACACATTGAGTCTTTATTTATTCTCCATGGACAGCACACATCTATTAAATTCCTTATTCCCATTTTTGGAACTGACAGAGAACCAACTCGATTTACTAGGAAGATTTCAGACCTCTTGGTTATTATCTGTTGTAGAACTTCCTGTCTCTCTCCAAAATTGGACTCCAGCTGTTTTTAGGAAAGAAAGTTATCAGAGAGCTCTTTGCTGCTCATATAATTAATGCTCCATGAAGCCAAAAGTGTGAAGGATGGAGGGCATAGAGGGTGCTAGGACCAGATGTCTCTGGAGTATTAGATATTCTCCTGCAATTTCCTTGTGCCTTTAGGACCTGCTTGGTGTAATCCCATAAACATCACTATATGGTGAGTGCTTGTCATTAGGGTAATTGCTGCTAGCTAGTGTCATGAACAGCTGAGAAATTCAGTAGGCACAATGAATTTTGTCATTCACATTCCAGTCTTACAGAGTGAGAGGCCTCTCTTTTAAATAATAATACAGTGAATCAGGCCTAGCTGCAAAGACCTGTAATCCTCCAGCCCTCTAGAAGGCTGAGGCAGGAGAATCAAGCCCAGCTTGTGCAATTTAGTGACTGTGGGAGACTCTATCCCAAAATAAAAAAAAAAAAAGATTTAAAAAGTTTGGGACAGGAGTTCAATGCCAAGGCTCTGGTGGTGTTCAATCCTCAGTAAAATGGGAAGAAAAATCCAGTGATCTGGGCTGTCTTCATATTATAATGTAACTATGTTGGAGTCTTTTATCTTTGGCTTCATAGGTAAAATAAAGGAAACAGTATGCTTTGTGTAATTCTGTAATGCACACCTTGCCCCAGTTTGTGGCATGGTGCCAATGTCACTGTGGAAAGCTGTCATATTTCTTCTCAATACTCAAAATGAAGCAATGGGACAAGGAAGCAGCCTAGAAGTCTTGTCATGGCTGTGCTCAGCAAGCTGGATTCATGGGTAATGAATTAGCTAATCCTCAGCTCCTAATGAGCAGCTGAAGTTACCTGATTACTTGAATGAAGCCTCATAAACAAGAATTGAGCATTCATGGAAGAGCCATTAAAAGTTATTGCATTAGGTACTCAGTTCCAACATGTGTACCTGGAAACATCACCATCCAGACACTAGCAGCACTGTTGTCTACCGTGACAAGTGTCCCCTCACCCCCTTGCCTCTGGAGGTTAAGTGCTTTTTTTTTTTGTGGAACTGGGGCTCAAACTCAGGACCTTGCACTTGCCAGCAGGCACTTGTACCCCTGAGCTATCTCCCCGGCCCCTTGCTCTTGCTGGGCCTATACCAGTTCTATGCACTCCCATTTACCTATTCACTTTTTTTTTTTTTTGCGGGACCTGGGTTCAAACTCATAACCTTGCACTTGCCAGGCAGGCACTTGTGCCATGGAGCTATCTCCCTTGCCCCTCCCTATTCACTTTTGAATTCAAAAAGTCTACTTCAACTATAACATCCCTGCATCTCCACCCTACTAAACTGCTTTTTAATACTATCAAGATCTCCTTCACCAATCCATGCCTAAAAGTTTTCATAAAGAGTTTTTACTGTGAGGCCTCACTATTGTGCAAATATGGCCAGTGAATAAATGAATAGCTCTCATGTGACAAATACATGTCAGTGTATCTCTCCCTCGAAGTACTTTAATTTCTTCTTCTACGGTTCTTAAATAATTTCTAGAATCTTGATTTTCTAGGGTGAGTAAACTTAGCTTTAGATTTCCTTCCAGCTGCTTGGGTTGGTGTGACGAATACACACTCTTCCATATGCACATCTGTGAATTCAGCTTAGTCTAACATTAGACCCGGCCCTAGTTGACTGCACTTAGGATTTATGTGTTTCAGATTTTTCCATTATCAATTAACAATGCTCTATTTGATGAAGAAGATTTGCCACACAATACTGGTTTATTTTTTGAGCAATGATGTGGTTTTCTCAAAATTTTAAAATATTTAATTGGCAAAGATTTAATATAGCCGATGTGTATCATGGGATGGTTTGACATAGTGTCTATATGTGCATTGCCACTGATTGTGATCTTGGGGTGGGCTCTGCAGGACTGTCTTGGAATGCACAGCACAGGAAAGTTGCCTTCCAGTGATGACAGCCATGGGAAGTTCCCACTGATGCTGGATTTTGAATAAGAGATATCAATGTAGAAAATTTTGAGTACCATTTTCTAATACTCCAGCCTAATGGATGAAAGCATTTATTTAGGCATGGTGATCAAAGGAACCATATTTCCAGCCCATAGGTTGACCAGAGAATTTAGGTATTTAAGACTGTCATTCTTTCTTTAAATCATATAATGATAGCAGCATCGTGTAATTTCTCAATTCCTTGTGCTGGCTACACTGCTCCTGGATACTTGCAAAAAACTATTATCAAAGACTATTCCCTAATACTTGTGCCCAAGGAACCATACACAATAATTTTTATATTGTTTTGAGGTATAATGATGTGTGAAAATCTATACATACCCAAAGTGTGTATGTGACTTAATATGCTTGGATAATGAAAAACGAAGTAATCTACAAAGTGACAGAAACACATCCATGTTTGACCAGGGCTGAGAGACTTTGGATAGAGATGGCACACAAAGATGTGGAAACTTTGGGGGATGGTAGATATGTCCATTATCCGGGTACTATTGATAGTTTCATGGGTGGGTTCAGGCACTGCTGTGTTCACAATTTGTTAGCATTATTGAGAAATTATGGAGATCAGACCTTCCCGAGAGAGTGTATCCTAGTTATACAATCATAGGGACTATTATTTGATTCCTTGCCCCTCTTCCCTCTCTCTGTATCTCTCTGTCTCTCTGTCTCTCTCTCTCTCTCTCTCTCTCTCTCTCTCTCTCTCTCTCTCTCTCTCTCTCTCTCTCTCTCTCTCTCTCTCTCTCTCTCTCTCTCTCTTCTGAGCTCTCTCACTGCTCCCTGGTAGCTAAGCAGCTTTTCTTCACCATGCTCTGCTGTTATGCCCTCTCTTCTTCATCACTGGCTTAGAAGCAATGGAGCCAAGTAACCACAGACTAGAACCTCTGGAACTGTGAGCCAGCATAAATCTTTCCTCCTCTGAGCTGTTTTTCTCATGCATTTTGGCTCAGTACTTTAGCTGACTAAAGCAGAAATATAGGAAAAAGAGATGGAGGAAGGTTGCTGAGTATGAAATTACAATTAAATAGGATAAACAAATTATGTAATTCTGTAATAATGAACTGGTGTGATTTAAAATAACTAAGAGTTTATTTTTTATTTTTGACTATGAGGAAGTATGCTTGGGCTGATGGATGGATATGTTAATTACTCTGATTTGATCATAGTGCAATATAGAACTACATAAAGCAATATTTTGCATCCGATAAATTTGTATAATTATTATGTGTCAATCAAAAAACAAACACAGTGAAACTAAGTCTTTGCAAGAACCAGAGCCTTCATTTCTCTTGGGTAAACTTCTAGGAATGGTTTAATTTTTTAAGAAACTTCCCATTTTCCAAAGTGGTTGCATCATTTTCTGTCCCTCCAGTAGAATAAAAGGTTTCAAATCCAGCACAACTTCAACAACACCTAATGATTTCAATAATTAACAACCACAGATTAATAATTCAAAATAGATATCACATTAACCCTGCATCTGAGGATTAGAATATACAAGTGATCCCCAGTCATCTGGCACATATTAATGAATGTTATTGAAAA